>QJSC01000126.1:909109-925471 GCA_003697955.1 Calidris pygmaea
ATCCGAGGACAAAAGCTTTTGTGGGAAGTTTTTGTTCGCGCTTGTCTGGGGTTTGGTGATTTACAGTATCATTAGCTGGTCTCAAAGGACTGACCTCTCTTCTATCCATCACAGCGCCAGCAAGTAGAGATTATCAGCCCCACGCTGCCTCTTAGAGATGTAAACTTAGGCCCTAGATATTTCTGAGGAGGTAAAACAGTGGCTTATTAGCAATTTTCATTGCCTGGATCATCCCTTGGTTTATATTCTCTTTGTGGATTGATGGGGAAATCCCTTTGTGATCTGCACCAAGTAGCTCTGCCTTTCCCCATGGAAGCGGAGGAATGTTCTCTCTTGGTTTGATTCAAACCCTATTTTGTTAAAAAACTCCTAGGGCTCGATCCTGCACTACCCTCCTGATTGTAAGACCCACATCAACAGGGCACTTCAAGGTGTGTTTGACGTGAAGCCGGTTGGCAGTTCCAGCGACACCTAAATTAAAGTATGGAATGTGCCCAGTTAATTTCTTTAATCCTTGATTTCCACTGATACAATCCAGCCTCACAACTGTGCTTGAAGAGAGAAACGCTGGAGGCAACAGCAGGAGCAACCCCGCAACTGGCCCAGCTGCTCAGGGCAATCGAGAAACTTTTCCTAGATTAAGATCAGAATTTATTTAATTCATGTATTTATTCATTATGATAAAGACTGAGACCAAATAGCACAGGTAAGTCTCCTCATACTCTGTATCAGATCAAAACGATACTGATGTATTTCCTGGTGTTTCTGAAGTAAAACAAACAGAAATCCAATTAAGCAACAACAACATTACAAAAACTATTTTATGTCATAAAGGTCTCAAGGGCTAAACGTTTAAATTGCCGAAGTCCGAGAGCCCTAGGAGACTCTGGCAATGGCTGTTCCTCCTGTATCGGTCCCTACTTTAATTACAAACTTTGAGATGAAAAATGGCACGAACGCCATCCTCCCCGCAGCCCCTATCTGCCTGATTTATAGTGCTTTTTCTTTGCCAACCTTTTGACTTCCTGGCAGAGGGGTGGAAGCAGCCGCACGGAGACCCGGGTGGGTGCAGAGCACCGCGACGCTGACGCTGCCCTCGGTGGTGTCCCCGAGCCGCTGGCCATGGCGTATTTACTGCGAATAGAGCCCGTGCGGGAGAGAGACTCGACACCACGTCCTTCGAGCCGTTCCTGGGCTGAGGCTCTTGCTTTTCCTCTGGGAAAAGTGACTAGTGGTTGCTGTGAGAGGACAGGGAAGAATGTGGAGGCATTTGTGTAACAAAGAACTATAAATCATCTCCGATATCCATCACTCACCAAGAGATGCTGTCAGCAGATTCAAGAGTGAGGAAACGGGAAATATTCTCTTTACCAGTGGAATGGGAAATCCCTTTGTGTAAGGAATAAGGAGCTCTCCTCCGGAGGGGGCAGCGCCAGGAGCCAAGCAGGCGGAAAAGCGTGTGCTGGGAGCGAGGGACCCTGTGGCAGGAGCACCCCCCTGTCCACACGCTCCCGTTTCCCAGCACGCGTGGCCCCGGGGGCTGAGCTGCCATACGTGGAGGTCTTTCTGCCCTGGAACAGCCGGAGGAGCCAGCACCAGGATTTGGGCTGTGAGGGGGTCATGTCGTGTGTCGGGGTGGAAGGGAGAAGTCGGTGAAATATAAAAATGGAGCAACTTAACGCAAAGCAAAACTGCTCGTCACGTTGTTGGGTTTAGCTTTGCCTCCCCAGTGTTGCTCTATCAATTACTCGGTGCTAATTGCCAAGTCAGCACTGACAGCAGATGACCGGCGAGGCCTTTGCGGGGTGCGCGGGGTGCAGGAGCGGTTTGGCTCAGCCCAGCCACGGACACGGTGATCGATGCTCCAGCAGCCTGATGTAACCTGGGCAATCCTCTTCTATGAGCATGGATCTCGATTCCACAAAAGTCACCTCAAAACCGCACCTGACTTTAGAAGTGATCCCGTATCTGCATCAAATGGAGCTGATTTCAATCTTTTCCTGTCCTGCTGCTGCTTTGCTGAGCGAGGTGACCTAAAGCCTCCCAGCGAAGGACCCCTCTCTGCAGAAACACGACATGGCTTACTTTGTTCTCTATCATTGATCCAAACCGGTAAAGAGAAAGCACAGTGTCTCCTGCCAGGCAGCTCTCACTCCTCCTGCACCCCAGCAAACATGGGACGGCAGCCTGGGACAGCTAAGGGGGGGCATCAGCACCCCACCAGCCACAGCCACACTCAGATGGGGTGAACACAGCAGTTGTTGGACAATCTTGTGGTCTTTATCTTACCGCCCTCCTGCTTGTACGTGCTGGGCAACACGGCGCTTCCGACACCTCGGGACTGGCATAAAATTATAGCAGAGGAGGGCGAGCACTGGCCTCGCTCTGCCTGGAGCTGCTGGCAGGAGGCCCACGGATGGACTGGGACGTGGAGGAGAGCCCAGGCTGGATGGTTTTCATTTGTTCTCCCCGCAGCCAGTCCCCGGGACCGCAGCAGGCGGTGGTTAGTAGCAGGGAACACCCCCGGGCCCCGAAGCAGCCCCCATCCCGCAGGGTGCTCAGGGGAGCCCTGAGATGATGTCGGAGCAGCCCAGGTGAGACGCGTTGGTCAGATCATTGGGCCGTGCCCAACACGTAAGACTAAAATAAAACCCCCGTAAGATTGCAAAGCAAATTTGGTAAGTTCTTCTCATCACACGCACCCTGAGATCAGCGATACCTGTCACCGAGGGCTCCCCTCCCCGAGGACGCCAGCTTCAGGCCACTATCTCGTGTGTGTGTGTGCATTTGCTGAGCAGGTGTGGGGCAGGAATTACAGGACGGCGCTTGTCAGTGGAACTTTTGCATATCTGCTCCCCGCGTCCCGCCATCCTGCGGCATTATCATCGCTAATATGCACATAACAGTCAATTAGCCTAGCGGAGCGCACTCGTGACCTCTGATCCCTGCTGTGTCCCCCAATCCATTAACAGGCCCTCAGCCTTTAGCTCTCAGTATGAATTGATGTCGCAGCCATTCTCTTTCGGCAAAGGAACACGCTTCCTCATTCAGCTGTCCATTTCCACTTTCTGTTCCTTTGTCCTCCCCTTCTGTTCCCTGTGTTGCTAACCTGGTCACAACTTCTTGACCCCACGTCCTCGTCCCTCCCAAGGGTGTCGTAATCCCCACCACTACCAAAAAACTTTTACTTTTTTTTTCCCCCCCTTTACCCACATCTTATTTAGCAAAAATGGTTTCCAGCAGTGTGGGAGCTTTGATCCCCTATTCAAGAAATCCCTGCAATGTTTTTTTAAAGACTTTCTTTCTAAGGCAAATGAATTCTTCATAAAGGGGGAAATGGTGTCCTCGTTGGTCTCTGTTCATCTGAGGAAGACAAATGATCTCTTTTATTACTTGAAAAGCATAACACTTGAGTGTGTAGATTTGTGATTTATCTGTAATTAAGAATCCATTTAAGCAGCATATTAATTACAGAGAGGAGAATTAATTTTGCTGAATATAAAAGTAAAACCAAAGCTCCTCAAATTAGAAGATAATGTAAAATGTCTGAGGTTCAGGCTTTGCGTGACTCTGTATTACACACATACTGGGATGGAACAACTCTTTAGTGCATGTTTGAGTCTTTTGACTTTAAGTTTTATCACTGGGTCAGAAAAATAAAGGCTGGGGGGGAAGCAGAGACCTCTCTCTCCCTCAGCACTCCCATTGCTGGCTCCACTGCGTGTTTCATGGCAGCACGTACAGCTCCCTTGCCCCGGTGCTGCTGCAGGACCCGTCGGCCTCCCCCCACCCACAGCAGGGGTTAATTACCCTTCAGGATTAAACGAGGGTGCACCCTGCAAACGCTGAGGGGTGCTGTCATGGTAGGAGGGCGGTGGGTAAAACCCCAAGGGTCTCCGAGATCTTTGCAGACCAGCGAGCTCCTGGATTTGCGGGTCCCTTGGCTGTTGGGGGGAGGCTGGTGTGGGGCAGCGCGTGGGGAGGTCCCAGCACCCGGAGCTGCCGGAGCAATCAGAGATGCACTGGAACAGGCAGAGAGTGAGGTTTTCTCTGGCTGCTGAGAATATTTTAAGGTGCTTGGCAGCAGCTAGAGTGCTATTCTCTGCTGCTGCTGGTCTTTGTGACTCACATCTCTACCCCCATCGAACCTTTTCAGGGACTTGTGACCACCCTCTGGAATGGAAACCCCACATCAGCAGGAGAAGGGATCAACACACCCTGCCCGGAGCTGCCGCCCGCCTGGTGCAGGGACTCCCCCGGCTCCGTAGACCTGCTCCCGTGGCCAGACCGCAGCGGGGAAGCTGGCAACGCCTGCCGACAGCCCGGCCTCCCAACGCAAGCGCTTTCTGCGTTCCTCTCTGTGTACTCCTCAAACTCCGCCACCAGCCCAACCAAATCCGCTCAAAGGCTTCAAAGGGCAGAGGGTGTTTGCTGTCCCCAGGGGACTGACGGTGCTTTCCCTTTTGACCCGTGGCGCAGGAACTGCCGGACAATGGTGTGTGTGGCTCAGGGGAGCACAACCCCAACAGAGCCAAGGATCTCCACAGCCCCACACCACTGCTGCGGGTTTTCTTGCCGAAATTTCCAGCAGATCCGGCCATCTGGCTGGACTGGCAGAACGAGTCTGGAAAGAGCGAGAGTTTGGAGCTGGGTGCTCTTGTGCAACTGCGCGTTACGTGTACCTGCGCGCCAAATGGCATTTTTAAAGTTACTGAAATAGCTCGTCTGCATTTTGGTTTCCCTGGAGAGGCCGTTGCCTTCAGGGCCGGCAGGACGCCTGCTCCTCCACGGGGAGGACTTGGAACTTCCTTAGCAATCTGCATGCTCGGTGCCAGCCCATGGAGCTGGACTGGCCATGGCGACTGAGCCCCTGGCGATACTCCAGCCCCAGCACTGCTCTGGCAGCAAGATCTGCACCACCACAAGGCTGCTGTCACACACCTGGGGACCGGGGAGCCCACCACCAGGTTGCCCCATCCTTCCAGCCAGCCCTCCAGGTTTGACCCTGGACAGGGTTTCCCTGGCTCGGTTCCTCCCCACAATTACAGAGGCGATAAGTGCCAAGGAGCACTGCTCCCCAGGCACGGCCGCAGCCCCACACCGAGGGCTCGTGCTCACAGTCTGATAAAACCTTATCGTGGCCCTTGGGCAGGCACCGAGGGTGGCACTAACCTGGTTGTGACCCAGTGAACCCATCCAGGTTAGTTTCACCAAGCTGCGCTTTCCTCCGGAGGTAAAGGAGAGGGGATGCTCCTGCCCACCCCTCCTGCATCCCACCTCCACGCCTCTCGGGGCTTCCCTGTGCCCTTCTCCTGCCCCACAACCTCTGCATCCCGGTCAGGGAAAGAGCACCAAAACACAGTGAGCTTTGTGTGCTAACACCCTGGAGAGAGTGGGTCCTCACACTGCAGAGAGCCACGACAGCCCTGACCCTGGGTGCTACCCCCGGCCTCGGTAACGCTGGGATTTTGGGGATTTTCCCTTTGTACCCACACCTGCACTTCCAATGAAATGCAGCAGCGTCCCTGTACTCTGCACATGGAGGCTGCAGTTACGAGGAGTGACTGATAAAGCCTCACGGCAGCCCGTGGATCCTCGTGTGCAAGGAATTCCCTTGTGAACTGCTTTGGACTGTAAAATAATCACCCAGCCCCATAAAACTGTATTGGCCATAAATGAACTTTGTCATGTTTCTACTACTTGCTTTGTTCCATAACAACGTGTCACGGACAAACACAACATGCCCAACAGCAGCGGGAGATAAAAGATACATCTTCCAGGAGCCTCATTTAACATCACATCATATTTTCCAACAACTTAATGAGACAACCAGGGCATCTACAGGAGGAAAGACCAAAGACCCCACCCGGTGCTTCTCCATCACAAGGTGAAGGATGGCCCCAGCCCCAGCTGCTGCAGAGGCTGCTCAAGAAACCAGTTATGGATGGTGTTTACCTGGGCAGAAAGGTTTCCTCAGCCAGAGGATAAATCCAAGCCAAGGGACCCTTTCTCCCCAGAAGATGTTGGGATGTGCAGCATCCACAGCATCCTCTAGCAACCAGTTGCAATTTCTGCCTTCCCATCTCCTGCTGCTCAGGGCGGGTGACAGCACACAACGAGCTGTTTGGCAGCTCCATAAATTCACACCTCTTGGGTAAATACTATCAGTTCTCAATCATTTGTTAGAATCATAGAATCATTGAGGTTGGAAGAGACCCTTGGGATCATCGAGTCCAACCATCTACCCTACTCTACAAAGTGCTCCCCTACACCATATCCCTCAGTACCGCATCTAAACGTCCCTTAAACACATCCAGGGACGGTGACTCAACCACCTCCCTGGGCAGCCTATTCCAACGCCCGACCACTCTTTCAGTGAAAAATTCCTTCCTAATGTTCAGTCTAAACCTACCCTGTTGGAGCTTGAAGCCATTCCCTCTCGTTCTATCGTTAATTACCTGTGAGAAGAGACCAACACCAACCTCTCTACAGTGTCCTTTCAAGTAGTTGTAGAGAGTGATGAGGTCTCCCCTCAGCCTTCTCTTCCTCATACTAAACAGTCCCACTCATGTTCTACTCATATTGCTGGCTTCATTCTGTCTGCTCTGTCACACACACTCTTTGCTCCATGACAGTCACCTTCTCCATCTGTGTCTTTGTTTGGATATGTCTTATGCCCTTTTTTCCCATTTTTTTGCTCGGTACCCCCTTCCTTCTCCAGGTCCCTCTCTAGTGGGGTTGCATCTCAGAGCCTTCTTTCCCCAAAGTTTTCACTTACCTTTTCTGCGGGGCTTTCCAGAGAGCACGCTGATACCAGACCACTTACCAGTGGGTGTTTTACACACAGTTTTCACACCCCAAACCTCTCAGTCTGTGTCTGTCTTGAAACTGGTGCAGAAATCAAGCCCCAGAAGGTACTGATCCCCTTGGAGCATCAGCTCAGATGCAGCAGGTTTTCCAGTGCCCCTTTCTCCCCCTACCCTGCTTCCCCTTGGATTTCCCCTTCCTCTGCAGGACCAATTCAACCTGATGCTGGATGTGCATCAGCTGGGGAAAGTTTAGCCCATTTAGCTTAATGAGCCACTCACGGAGCAAAATCTAATTGGCATAAGTAGAAGAATCCAAGTAGTTTCCACCCTGACTGGTAGGAATGCAGTATTTCGGAGCAGAATTTGAAAAGGGCTCAGCCTGGCACTCAGGTGTGTTGAAAGGGACTTGCTGAGCAGGAAGGTGCAAAGAGGATTTCGGGATAAAATGTGCATCTTTTCTCTCTGAACTTTGCTAAAAGGGACTGAGCAGTCCACGTGCCTCCCGTCCTCTTCCAGCTTCTGTGCTTCCAGTTTTTGTCTGGGGGAGCTAAAATTCACAGAAGCAAAGAAACTCTGTGGGAAGGTTTTTATCAGGGTGTCCTGCTCCAGCTATAAAGGTGAGCAACAGGTTGCTGCTCTGAAAGACTTTTCCACAGCATTTTTTAATGGAAAAAAAAAAAAAAAAAAGTGTGCCAAGACAAAAACAAGGCGATTTTGAAGGTGATTGAAACCAAAGCCCCTGCACTGCATCTTCGGAAGGACCACCCTTTCCTACTGGTGTGCTCTCAGTCACTCAGCTCTTCGCAATCAAAGATCTTCAAAAGCTTTACAGTGACCCCCGTGGACCCTCCCATCTCCCCCTCATGCTTCACCCACCCACGGGCTCCGTAGCCAAAATGGATGGGGTTTGGCTTTGGCACTCGGCTCCTAATTGGTTTGCTTAACACTCGGCTGCTAAAGTTAGCGGGGGATGAGGAATAAACTCTGCTGGAGTGAGGGCAACATCATTAGGGCATCATTAGGAGGGTGAGGACACGGGTCTCCCAACCTCCTAGAGCCTCTTGCAAGTTTTGGCTGGTACTTGGGCTTCACGTGGAACACCTCACGCCCCGTTGAGGCCGGTAGAAACCTGGATCAGCATTGCAGGGGACAGCAGGGACATGTCACTGCCACCAGCCTGTGTCCCGGCTGGAGCGCTGGCAGAGGAGGACTGGGGAATTTACATATCACACGGCAGCAATGACTCAGAAGAAACGGTATTTAATTATGGTATACATTAAATTAAATGTCATTCTGAATATTGGTCTCCAATTCACGATGACTTTATTCACCGTAGGGCGACTCCTATTGTCTCCAGCAAGGGTTAGGGTCCCACTGCGCCAGACATTGTACAAACACAGAGCAAAAGAGCCTTTCTTGCCCCAAATAAAGCATCCAGTGTTTTTTCTTTTTAGCAGTGGTCATCTGTCCATGGGCACCTCTACTGCTCTCCACCTCTCTAAGTCGCTCTCAGCAGGTGGCACAGGCTGCAAAATTCAAGACAAATTTGCACAAGGTGGGAGCATGAGATCCATTCCCAAAGAGGAGCAGATACGGAGGTGTCTCAGGGGAGGGGAGACGGTGCCTTTCACAGCTCCTGCAGCTTTGGGAGGTGGGACCTGGGCACCGAAAGCTCTTCAAGGGCTCTGGAGGGTGGGTGTGGAGCCCGGTGTCCTCAGCTGGGATGTGTCCTCACCACAGAGGTGGATTCACTCACAAGCTGGAGATGTTTTCCTCCAAGAGCCACCACCAGGTGAGACCAGGCAGGGGACTGTGGACTGGCCCGTCCACAGCGCAGCCTGGCACCCGTGGCTTGGAGGTGACACCACGAGGACAAGAGTCCCATGTTTATTGGTAAGGGTGGAGCCAACAAGGCTCATCATCAACCTGCTGACAGAGAAAAATAAGCCACCCATACTGGCCATTAACCGGTCAGGAGACAAGGCAGCAACTGGGCACCCAGGCCCTTCTGTGCCCCAAGGAGAGGAGAAGAGGGAGACACTCTCTGAACCCCACTTGAAGAAGATCCCATCAGAATTTCTTGCTGCCTCATCCACCTCTGTAGCAGCAAATGCTACAGGCTCACCTGAAAACTGCTGATGCCGGGCACTTCCCAGCGGTCTGGATGTGTCAACCGGGCTGGTGACGCTTCCCCACCCCACCACAGTCCATCTCAGAGGCCCCAAAAGCAGAAGAGTCTCTGGAGAGCCCCGTAGTGGCAGCTGCCCCCAAGCAGACCCTCCAGGTCCGGCCGGGGCTCCTCTCGGTTCGCCCCATGTCCTTCCTTCCCACGGGATGTCCCTGTGCAAAGGACACGTGTCTGCCTGTCCCCCCCCCATAGAGCAGAGACCGGTGCTGCCCGACCCGCGTCCTTGCGGAAGCCCAGGTCTTTCCTTGGGAATTAACTCATTTAAAGGAAGAAGAGAAATACAAAACCAAACCCACCCTCAGCTCTGACCTTTACCAAAAAAAAAAAAAAAAAAGGGATAAAGAGAAGAGATTTGGGAACAATATATACAGATGGGGGAATTGCACTTAATTACAGTAGTTTACATCCATTGGACAAAATTTACTTCTTTTATATAAATCTCTATGTATAAGAGTGGGGAAGGGTGAGGATGGAGCAGACTGTACCTATATTTACAGTTTAATTGGCTCAGTTCAACAGCACATGCAATTCCTCCTTCCAAACGCCAAGTAACAGACCCAAGTCCCTCTCAGTCCGTCGGGTGGAGGAGTATAACTTAAATATTATCCATCTGCCCCCTCTGCCAGTCCCCGGCACAGCTTGTTCCTACTTCCTCGGGAGAGCCAACAGCCTCTTGGAAGGCGAATACTTCAGAAAAAAAAAAAAATCCCCAAGACACGTCTTGGAAATACTGCGTGGAGGGAAGGAGAGGCACGGTCCCGGGTGGGCACCCCACGGCTCCGGGCTTGTCCCCGGTGGGGGGGGGTCTTGAGCCTCCGGCTGCGTTTCGGGTTGCTGGGCTCCTCGCTGCGGCGCTGGGCTTCGCTCCGGCGGTTCCGGGGCTCGGGGAGCGGGTCACGGCGGCGGGATGTTGTGGAAAATAAGATCCCGTTGCTACGCGCGAGAGCAGCGAGGTGTGGAGCATCACCAGGCTTGCAGGGGACACTGGGGAGGGAGAGAGAGAGCGGCACAGTGACCGGCGGGCAGGGGGGAGGCGAAGGCAGCGCCGGGGGGGGCTCTGTGGGGACCACTGCAATGTCTTCAGAGGCATCTCCTCCCTCGCCACCCCGGGACCTTGGCGGTGCTTGGCCCCCAGCCCTCCCCAGCACCCCTGAGGGGGAGGCAGTGGGAAAATACTTTCCGAGCCAGATAGTGCCGCCCACCCCCTCCCAAAAATAATAATAATTTTTTAAAAAGGGTCTGTTTGTGCCCGGGCTGCGGCAGAGATTGTGCCACGCAGCCCGGCAGCGCTGCCAAGAGCAGCCAGGCGTGAGGGCAAGCACGGGAGCTCGTGCTGGGGCGGGAGAGGGACTGGGGGGGACACACTCACCACTGTCCCCCAGCGCTGCTGTCGCCTGCAGGGACGGAGCTGAGCAGCCCCCGCATCCATCCCACCGCAGCAGCCCCTTCTCCATCCCTCGGGGTGGGTCCCCCACACCTGGGGGTCCCCCCGGTCAGCCGGTGGGATGGGGGGGCTGGGAGCCACGGGTGACCTTGGGGGCTGGAGCACACAGCAAACATCGTAAGGCGGAGATAAGGAGACGCCAGGAGCCTCCCGTGACATGTCATTAGGGACAGAACGGGGCTATCAGGTGTTTGCTAACGTAATAAAAATGGTGGCTCGGCCTCAAGCGTTGTCAAAGGAACCGGGAGGTATTTGCCCCTTCCAGGTCTAAACAACAACATCTGATAAGGGATTCGCGGCATCGGGCTGCGAGGGGACAGCCAGGAGGGGACTGGGGACATCCCTCCATCCTCTGTCCCCGCCGGCAGGACCGGGAGCAGCCGGGCTCTGCCACAGAGAGGGTTTGCAGGGTCTGGCGTGGGGGCTGCGGGGTGCGGAAGAGCTGTCGGGGAATGACGGAGGCTTTGCTTTGCACGAGGATGTTTGCACGAGGATGTTTGCACAAGGATGCCTCTCCTCTGCAAAAAGGGGTTTGCTCAGGAGCAGCAGCGCAGCTCCCCCCCACCCCAGGCTTGGTGTTTCGTGTGGACTGTGCATAATCTGGGCATTTGAGCCATTTTTGGGGGTAAGCAGCATTTATGCCAGCCCCCGTCCCGCCATGCCACCTCTGTAGCACTTCATCTGCCCCTTGCTAACGGAAGGGGCAATCACGTGGTGGTGGTGGGGGAATAAATCAATGTTTAGGGATAAGGTTTTTTGCAGCTTTAGCTTGGATGTCAAATGGCTGGTGGGAAAAGGGGTTGGGAGGCTGTGCTGGGGGGGGGGACACAGCACCCCAGAGCCTGCTCCCACCCTGTGCAGGGGGAGAGGGGCCAGATCCTGACCCCGGCGCTTGCAGGACCAGCCCGTGCTTGTTTATCACGTACTGGGGGAGCACCTTGCACCCATGGACCCAGCCCCACATCTCCCCCCTCCTGAGCCGGGGGGGCCTTCTCCTGCTTTAATTAAAAGTGCAAAAGCCTGATGGAGGGAGGGGGGGGGAAACCCAGGGAGCCCCCAGCACCCCGGGGCGGCGCTGCGTCAAGGTAGGGTGATCGCAGGGGGGGCAGCGGGGATGGCCGGGCGCTCTCTCCCTGCCAGGGACATTTCCTGCGAGCCCAGGGCTCCCTTGGGCCAGCCCGGCATCAAAGGCGGCCCCCGTGGCGGGAGAGCGGGATTAATCAGGGGGAGTTCGGGCTGAGCGAACACCAGATGGGCTGATAAAGCCGCGCGGAGGAAATGGTGCTGCCGAGGAGGGCGGCCGTGCCTGACCGCCCCCCACACCCAGCTGCACTGGGGGCAGATAAACGGTCACCCCCCCAGCACCTACAAAGCACAGGAGCTCGACCCGGTGGTGTTCATCATCCCTTTCCCAAGCACCCCAAACCATCCCCCCCCCGCCCCACAGGCAGCCCCTCTCCCAGCTTCTCCCCTTCGCAGCCCCCAGCCCCTTCCTTTGCCCCCCGGGGGGGTCTCACAGCAATCCCACACCATATTTACTCTGTGGTCATTGCAGACATTTTTTTTCCTCTCCCCTGTCAGACCTCGGTAAGAAAGTTTATCTGAATGCAAGTTCAAGGCTCTCTCTTATTTATCTAGCAATCAATAAGGGCCACATATTTCCCACAGCCCCCAGAGCTGGCGCTCAGAAAGGGACTATTGTCTGGGAAAGGCCTCGCACACCTGATTTGAACCAGGATAAGTCCTGCCTTACACCTGCCCCGGCACCGGGACGATGATAAAGGTTTACGGGCTCCTCTGCTCGGCTCCAAGCCGGGCTGATTCACCCCGGGCACAAAGGCAGCAGAGCCGGCTGGTCCTCACCTCCTCAGCCCAAACTGAAACCCCAGGAGGATGCTCCCTCCCACCCTGATGAAGGTGCCCCCGGGGGTGAGCGTGGCCTGGTTGGTACCACCAGGCGTTAGGCAAGTCCTCATCCCGCACAGTCAGACCATCGCCCGTCACGTCTGCCACCTGCAAGCAGGTTTTTGGGTGCCCGTCAAGGGGCTGGGACGGGGTTCTCAGCACCCCGAGGCCTGTCCTCAGCTGCCCAGGTGGGTGCAACGCGGGGTGGGTGCTACACCTTCCTCCAGCCCCATCTCCAGGGGAGAAAGAGCCCCTCTCCACCTCCGCACACCCACCCCCTGCGCGCCCTCGGCCACCTCTGCCCGGCCATTACCTGCTTACTGGAAGACATATTGGTCAGCGTGCTGATGCTGCTCGTATCCGTCACCACCATCGCCGAGGGGAAGCGGGAGGTGTGGGAATACTGGGGGGGCTCCTGCTTGTGTGCGTACACTGCGGGGAGGAGGGAGACAAGCAGCCGTCACGGGAAAAAGCCACCCCACGGCCCTGGCGCCGGGGGCAGAGCAGCGTTAGGGCAGGTCCCAGGGGCGCTGCACGGGAAGGAGCATCACGGGGACCACCAAGGAGATAAAACGACCCACGGAAAGAAACCACCGCCTGCCTCGAAGCCATCGCTCATCTCGGCTACCAGCTCGCCCGGGGACACCAGTGGGGACTGAAGGGCCGTGGCTGGACCAGCCGCAGGAGGTAGCACCCCCTCGGCAGGGATGGGGCCGGGATGATGGATGGCACAGCGGGGAAGCGTTTGCTTGGCAGGGAGGGCAACAGCCCCGGCCACCTCCTTCCCCCAGAGCACGTGTTTTAGCAATAAGGACACGGAAGGAAAAATAAAAGTTTGTACAAAACGCTGGTGGGGGCTGCAGGGCTGCATCCCACCCACGGGGCAGGGGTACGGGAGATGTGGCACGGGGGAAGGAGAGGATGGGGTGGGATGCAGCCGCCCCACACCACCATCCTTCCCGCTCACAGCCCCACACCGGCTGGTACCCCTGGGAAAAAGGCACCAGCCAAGGGTGTGAGCTCGGGCAGGGAAGAGCAGGGAGGGAGGAAAAGCTTATTTTCCACCTGAATTCGTTTTTTGGGCCCTTCCCTTCACAGCTACCGGCCGGACCCTTACTGTGCGAGTTCTGCAGCTGAGTCACGGTGGCCATAAAAGGCTGCTGCGTCATATGGCTGGGCGACTGCTGCATCAGCGGCTGCTGGTGTGAGCTGTGGAGCTGCTGGGAGAACTGGACCGGCTGCAGAGCTGCCAAGCTGCCGGCAACGCTGTTGATAACGGGCACGCTCTGCGCCTGCGAGGTGTTCAGACCTGCAAGGAGGGAGAGAGCAGAACGGGGACGTCACCACCGGTGCGACCCGGCAGGACGTCCCCCTCCCCATCGCAGGAGCCGGGGGGAGCCCACGTGGGACACGGAGGCGAGCTCAGGGTGCGCCACGCTTACTCTGTGCGATGGCCATGACTCCCGAGAGCGGCGTCATGATGAGGTTCTGGGACTGCTGCGGGTTGTGGTGGGACAGGCTGTGGATGTTGGTCAGGGTGCTCACCGGGGGCAGCCCGCCCCCCGACACGGAGATCTGCCAAGGAGCGAAGTGGGACAAGCCACCATCAGAGACACAGCCAAGGGATGTTCCCGGCCCCCTCCCCAGCCGCCTGCCCCCTTCAGCAGGGAGATTGCAGGGGGGGAGGTCAGGAAAAAAACCCCTCCCAAGAGGTGAGCGGGCTGCAGCCTCTCTGGGCACCTTCAGCTCAGCGCACACAGCCCCGGGGCTGCAGACCCTGGCTGGGACACCGTGTTAATAAATAGCGAAGCAGCAGCAGGAGGAAAGACTTTGCTGGCACCGGCTCCCAGCTCCACCGGAGCACAGCGCCGGGACACGGCACATCCCGAGCCTTTGCCATTTTGTCCCCCAAGTCCAAGCTTCTGCCCTCGGGGACAGCTGAGGACGCTCGACACTTATTAACTTCTCACCATCACGGTTGTAGGGGAAAGTGGGAAATATAAACTTGGGAAGGGAAAGGAAAAAAAGGCAGAAAGTAGACAGAAAGGACGATCCTCGTCACCACTTTTGCAGATGGGCAGGATACTGGTGAGACGGTGCTTGGCCAGAGGCAGTTCCTGGGATTTCAGGTCAGCGTTTAGGGATCAGGCACACAAAGGCACTCGGAGTGTGATGAGAGGGGTCACCGGGACAAACAGGGGGCAAAGTGCCTGATTTCTTTAATTGCTGCCCATTCTCCTAATCCCTCTAATTAGACCTCTTGCACTGAGCAACCTCCATCCCGATTCAGAGCCATCCTTGGGGCTCTTCGTGTGACATTTCTGGACACCGGTCTGAGCGCCTTGTTTATTTTGCATATGTGAGTCGGAGATAGCTCCGTCGCAATTGAAACAAATCCATCAATAAATTCCAAAGCCCAGGAGTGACTCATATTTCCTGATCCGGTATTTTCCACTTTCAAAGTCTCTTCAAGGCCAGGTTACACCACACTTGGCTGCACAAGTCAAACAGCTCACGGCAAGTGCATCGCTGCTCGCCTGCAGCCCGGGCTCCTTTCACGGGGGGGTTTTGACCTGAAGCACTGCACCCAAAATCACCTCTGGAGATTGTGTGAATGGAAAAGCCTCCCCGGATACTGGACCCGTTGGGGAGACCCTCTACCGTGGCTGAGGGCAACACCAGAGCATGAAAGAATGAACCGCCAAAGCCTTCTGCAGCCTCAATAACACTCCTCCCTGAAAAAATCGATTCCTTCAGATGCAGCAACTGCCTTGGCAGCTTCTGGTTTCATGTGGGGCATCAAAAGCACATGTTTACCTACTAGAAACCACAGCCTTACAGCATATTTTCATTAAATCACTTGCAAGCACTAGCTAGCCCTGTTAACGATCAGAGATAAGCTGGCAGAGCCACAGGCTGCTGTGGACCCGAGCGGTCCCTGACGGTGCTGTGCAGAGGGGGATAATTCAGGGCCTTTTGCCGCTGCCCACTGCCCTTCAGCAGGTCGTTTTCCCAGTTTAACCCACTGCATTTCCACGTGGCTTTCTCCCTGGCCACGGCGAGCTCCCTCTGCCCCATCCCAGGGTCCCTCCTTGTGCTCCTTCCTCTGCCCCCGAGCTCTGCATCGCTTCGTCCTCGGGGACCCCCTCCCCGGGCACTCGGTGCCCGCTGCTGCCGCCTTTGCTCCTGACTCATTTTATGACTTCAAGGCTGAGGGTTATAAGGCTCAACACACCCCTGGGGCGATACGGGCACCTTCGGGGTGGAGGCAGCGTGCTGGGAGCAATGGGGTTTCGCTCTGCCGTACCCACCCCTGCCTGGAGGGGCTTTGCAGGGTCAGCATCCCAGCCCGAGGGGCTGCAGGGAGACCCCCGAGAGCCAGAGCCCAGCAGAAGGAAAGGCAAAACTAAACGGTGCCACAGCTGAGGGAGGGGATGCCGAGCCCCTCGGCAGCCACCCAGCCTGGCCAGGAGATGGACGTGGCAGCCAGCCCTCCGAAAATGGAAGTGAAAACCAGGAAAGAGCGGGCTTGGCCCTGCCGCCCAGTGCCATGTTTGACTTTCACTTTCAGCAGGGGAAAAAAAACAAACCTCCTCCCGGAAGAGCGGTGGCCACACGCAAACCTCCACCAGCCTGCCCCGGGGATGGCCCTGCTCCCCCGTCCCCTCCTGCCCCGTGTCCCCCATGTCCCCTCCTCACCCCGCTCCTTCCCGCATCCCTCCAAAGGGCTCTGCGCCCGCCCGGCACCCGCAGACAGGAGCAGCCCGGGCACTGGGGCAATGGAAACCCACCCCAGCCTGGCATTTACAACCCCTTTTTTGCAACGGTCCTGCAGCACCCGGCACGGGGAGGTGACAGGCATCCCAGCAGGGATGCTGATGTCCCGTGAGGTCCTTGTGGCAGAGCCCCCATGGACAAGGAGAGGCAGGAGCTCTGGGTGAGACACCCTGGGTGATGCTTGGGGACAAGAAGGTCCCCTCTGGCCAGGAAAGCGCTTTCCCCAGCAAAACTGCAAA
>QJSC01000126.1:925564-948496 GCA_003697955.1 Calidris pygmaea
GAGAGCAAACCGTGGCCCGGGTCCAAGCCGGCCGGGGAGACCTGCTGCAGGACCGCCTGGCTGGTGGTGACCATGGCACCGCCGCTGTGGTGGCTGATGGTCCCCGAGGACGCCGCCTCGCCGCTCGCCGCCTGGCTGTACCGCACCCCTGCAAAACACCGCCGAGGCGTTGGAATCACCCGCGGGCACCCTTGGTGACAGTGCCAACTGGCCCTGCCAACCCCCTCTGAAAGTGGCCCTGCGAAGGGAATCAGGGAATTGCCAGAGTTGGAAGGGACCTTCTAGAGATCATCCAGGCCAACCCCCCTGCCGAAGCAGGGCTGCCCAGAGCACATCACTCAGGAGCATCCATTGGGTCTTGAAGATCTCCAGAGAAGGGGACTCCACACCCTCCCTGGGCAGCCTCTGCCAGGGCTCTGCCACCCTCACCCCAAAGAAGTTCTTCCTCACATTGGAGTGGAACTTCCCATGGTCCAGCTTGTGCCCGTTGCCCCTCATCCTGTCACTGGGAACCACTGGAAAGAGTCCGGCTCCATCCTCCTTCCACCCACCCTTTAGATCCTTGGAAGCATTCATAATGTCTCCCCTCAGCCTTCTCTTCTCCAGGCTCAAGAGCCCCAGCTCTCTCAGCCTTTCCTCATCAGGGAGATGCTCCAATCCCTCCATCATCTCTGTTGCCCTACGCTGGACTCTCTCCAGTAGTTCCCTGTCCCTCTGGAACTGGGGACCCCAGAACTGGACGCAGGATTCCAGTTGTGGCCTCCCCAGTGCAGAGCAGAGGGGGAGAATGACCTCCCTCGACCCACTGGCCACACTCTTCCCTACACAGCCCAGGATCCCATTTGCCCTCTTGGCAACAAGGACAAGAGGCAAGGGAAACCCTCCCCAGGTCCCTCAGCGTGTGCGGGACAAGGATGAAAACAGGCGTGCGAGTTCCAAAATGACACCTTGGAAGGGTAAACGGGAGGGACAGCACCAGACAACATGTCCCCCCTTCCAGTGCCCCTTCCCAGCTTCTCCCCAAGTCCCTCTGCTGGAATTATTGCAAGGAGTTTATGGTGAGGGATGCTGCTGCAGCCCCCCCCAGTGCCGTGGGGAGGAAAGAGCTGCTCCCATGGGATCCCGACCCAGGTCAACAGCCTGGACACCCATCACCATCCCTTGGGCTTCAATTTGCACAGTTTGCACCCGTCGTGCCAATTCCTGCGGTGTCCCCGTGTCTCTCAGACACCGGCCCAAGGGTCCTGAGCGGCAGGGAGCAACTCTGCATCCTCCAGCTCTTCCTCTGTGGGGCTCACCCGGCCCCTCGCAGCCCCCGGCCAGCCCAAGGCTGCCCAGCTCTCACCAGCGACAGCTCTCACCTGCTCCTCGGGCCTTTCTGCATCCCATTTCCCCTCTCGACCTCCTCTCGACAAGTGTATGATTAACAGATCGCTGCTGGAAGACGGAGGGACCAGACACACATACACACAAGCCTCCAAATCGGACCACAACCCACCAGTGCCCGCGAGGGAAATCTGGCTTGAGCACAGGTCTTCTGTATAAATATATTTAATTTGGCTAAAACACCCTGCACTGATAACCATATGATCAGCCATGTGTCATGGAAAGGCATCTACAGATCACAAATAATTAACCGAGGAAAACCCACGGGAAACAAAAGCGTCTTTTACGAGGCTGCCTTGATGACTACGCCAAAAAGCCATTTATTACGAGGAGTTCGGCACCGTGCTCCCGGCCGGGTTCACTGAACTGCCCTGGGATCGAAGGGGTGAGTGGATGGACAGACAGACGGACAGCCCACAGCTCTCCTGGGAAAGAAAACCATGGCAGCGAAGCCCAATTTCCCAACTAAGACCACCAAGAGCATCACCCACCGTGATCCCCAGCCACTGCACAGGGGCACTGGGGACAGGTCCCCAAAATGACCACCAGTGGAGGTTGCTGGTGGCTTCTTGGCTAAAACCCACCCAGGTTTTGATCTTCCTCCCGGTATTTCAGGATCTCCTTCTCCCAGGTGCCTGAGGGGAAGAGCTGATGAAGGCTGGCTCAGCAAAGGATGCTCTAAGGGCTACTCTAAAAATATCCGCATCAAGGAAAGAAAAAGATAACTGGAGTCTGGGAGCTTTCCTCGAGCTCCCAAAGCATCTCCCAAAGCACAGAGGGCTACCTGCGCCCTCCACCAAACCCACAGCAAAGCCGCGCTTTAATCCCCTCCCGATTTCCCCCATCAGCTGGTTAAACACGTCCCACAGATAGGAATCTCCCCGCGATGTCTGGTTCCTGATCATTTCCCAGCAAACCCCTTTTATCCCTGATAATAAAAGAATGTCCTCTGGCAGGTGGATATTTGCCGGTCCGAGTGGACGTCCCTGCCGTGAACAGGGTAAACATTACTCAACCGGGGCACTGTCACACACATTCTTCCCCGCGGTCCCGGCCTCGTGCAGAGTGTGCTTCAGCCGCTGCCGGCCCGAGATCCCGCAGCGCTGGTTAAACAATGGGAGGAGAGATAAAATAAAGCCCTTTCTTCTGAGCACGATCTTAAAGATAGACGAGGAGCACAGGCTGCTCCTACTGGAAAGGAAATCAGAGTTTCTGCTCAATCTTCAATCTCTTTTGGGTTCGGTGAAGCTTTCAGTAAGAAAAAAAAAAAAAAAACAACAAACCACGATCCGTTTAAACCACAAATCATGCTATACCCAACCGAGGATGCTTGTAACTCATGAGTCAAGACACCCAGAGTCACGAAGTTGCCTTTAAAACAGGTTAAAAGCTGATTTTCAAGCTTTTCTCTGCAATCTCAAGGACAAGACTTTTATTGTTTGAGAAACAATAACCAATGCCGAGATTTTCAGATAGGCTGGGGACCGAGATTTTGGGTCTCTAGATAAAAACCGCTGAAGACTCCGAGTCTTGATGAAGATTAACTCTCCGGAGGAGCGCGAGGTCAGGCTCCGGGGACGGTGGCAGCGATGCCACCATCCGGGACCCCTGAGGACCCTCTCCCACAGACGCAGGGGCTGTGCTGACTGCTACTGCAGCCCCAAAGCCCGTGGGCACCTGGATCTGCCCAGGAACCTCTTGCAGGGCAGGGTAAAAGCCTTCTGCCACAGCTACCTTAGAATTACAGAATCATCTAGGTTGGAAGGGACCTTAAAGATCATCTAGTCCAACCATCAACCTAACTCTGACAAAAAAATAAGTAAGAAATAAGTAATAAAAAACCCCCACTAAACCATATTCTTGAGGACCATGATTCTTGAGGTCCCTCGCAGACCTTTAGGGAGCCACCAATTTGTCTTGAATTTTTCCCATTCCTAGAACGGGACGGGTATGATTGTTATTTATATGCCCTCGCGGTTGGGTTGGATTTGGGCAGGTTAGATAATTAATATTGGGAAAACAGCACGAGGTGTTATTGCTGTTGCTATTTTCACTGCTCTAACACAGAGAGCTCCCCGATGCCAGCGGGTACCTTTCCTCCGAGCCCCCTGTTCCCAGCGAACACGGCCGGCTCCAGCCCAGCCCAGCCTAAAGCATCCACCTGGGCAACCGCCACCTCCAGGCTTTCTTCCAGGCTGTCCCCAAGTGCATGTTACTCATCGTCACCTGCCTTTCTGCCCCTGCATTTTCCTGCTTTTGGGCTGATCCTCGTTATGCTCAACGCCAGGACATGGTACCCTGCTGCAGGGCAGGCAGCCCATGCCCAGGCTCCCCTGGCTCTGCCGTCGCAGGGGGTGCCAAGCCCCAGGAGCCAGCCATCCCCCGTGGCACAACCGCTCAGCCCCACCGTGGGACCCCCCAGGGGACCCCACCGGCCAGGGTGGATGCACGGGGACGGCTCCGGTGGTTTGCACCGGGGCACGAAGGTTCCCTCCTGGAGCGAACGGGGGGCTCCACGGCCCTGGCTTTACGAGCAGGGGCTGGGATGGCCATGGGAGCCTGACGTGACTGTCCCCCCCCCGCCGCAGCTGGAAGCAGCGCCCGTCCAAAGAGATTTATTCCTCCTCAGCCTCTCCCTCCAGCCGCCCGAGAAAGGAGCCTGGATGGGGATCACGGGGAACGGGCCTGGCAGCGGAGTCTACCCTCGTTAAGGCTTTTTTTTTTTTTTTTTCCCCCCTTTTTTTTTTTTTTTTTTTTTTTTTTTTTAAACTGGAGCTACAGCCATAATATAAAAGTCTGTTTATGGGACGGGGCTATTGTGCGGCCCCCGAGCTGCTCTGCCCGTGAAACGTTTTACTGCTCTCCCAGGCTCCCAGACAAGCCGCGGGGTCCGGCTCCCGCAGCCTTAACCCTGTGTTTCAGCCGACGGGGACAGTTGACACCCCCCAGACCCCCCCGGGACACAGCGGGTCCCGAGCGGCCACGGCTTTCTGCAGCCAGCCTTGGCACCCTCCGCTTCCTCAGGGGTGCCAGACCCATTCCCCCAGCCTGGATTTTTGGGCTGGGGAGAGGAATGTGTGGGGGGTTTAGGGCAGCAATCGATAATTTTGCTGTTTTCACGGCAGGATTGTGCCGTTTTCCAGACACACACCAGCTTTGTGTCATTGGGAGGCAAAAGCAGTGAAGCAGCTCAGCTCTCATCTGCTTTAGGATTATTGACAGGATTAAATGGTTAAGTTTAATTTAATAAATTTATTTAATTAAATAAGTTAATAGAATTAAATTTAATATTTTTTTTTTAAATTTAATTGTTACAATTTCTTTTTTAAAAAAAGAAAACGCACTGTACTTTTAAACAGGGAGTCCCCACAGGCACGGCACAGCACGGCACAGCACAGCTGNATTTTTTTTTTTAAATTTAATTGTTACAATTTCTTTTTTAAAAAAAGAAAACTCACTGTACTTTTAAACAGGGAGTCCCCACAGGCACGGCACAGCACGGCACAGCACAGCTGAGCTTTTGCCCAGAGCCTCGCCAACACCCTCTGAATCACCAGCGATGCCCAACCCCAAAACTACACCCCCCGGTCCCCCGTGACAGAGGTGGTGACGGGGATTCAGCCCGACCCGTGGGGATGCAGCTGCCGGCGTGGACCGGGCGCCCAGCAGCGGGGCGAGAAAGGCCGAGTGTCATTTTTGGGGTCAGGCTGGACCCCAAAAATGACACTTGGTGCCATGCTGCACCTACCGACACCATGCAAGAGCCGGGTCGGTGCCAGGACCATTTCACACCCCCCCTCCAAGGTCCAGGGGCAGCTCTGATTTTTGGGCTGCCACTCAAATTGTCCCTAAAGTGTTAATTTTGCTAAGTTACAGAGGTGCATAGTTTATATCCATTATAAACCTGTTTATGGGGACTGGACCCTCCCATTTTGCTGCTGTCATAAAGTTCTAATTACCCCCCATAAAACCGGGGAAAAGCTCCTAACAGCACACTGTACCCACCGAGCCCCACAATGCGCCCAACAGTAAAATATTACAACCGTGGGCACCGGCTCCACAATCAGAACCAACACGTGCCCCAGGGAGCGACGTGTAGGATCCAGAGAGAAACCAAAGAACCTCTGGACCAAGGGTTTATTGTCAGGCTCTTCTTAAAGAGAAAGTTAACACACTCAAATCGCCCTTTGGGTTTAGGAAGAACCTCAGGGGTGGTACCGAGTTATTTTTATGTTTGTTATCTATATCTATAGAGATATCTAAATATATATATATTAAAAATGTACATTCATATAAATATATTTACATGTGTATATACATGATTGCTCAGATACTCTGATACTGCAGCGTAGGGACTACTGGAGGGAGGGATGGATGGATTCCTCGGCCGCTTTGCAGTGCAGGACCCCCCGGGACAGGCTGGAGGGGATGCTGTGACCCCCAGCTGTGGGGAAGGGGCTTTGCGGGGTCCGACGGGCGCCGGCCGGCCCTTTGTATGCAGGGAGGGAGACGGGGGCGGGGGGGGGCAGCTGGTGAGCGGGGCGGTGCGTCACCTAATCTCATCAATGCACTGATTGTCTTCGGGGCTCTTGAAGATAAAAATGGCATAAGCCAGAGTCTACGGCATGGCACCGAGATAAAGCCCCGAGTGACCTTCAAATCAAACAGGGAACCAAGATCGCTGATAATACCCCATAGGAAGGGAAAAGTCCAGAGTCTGAGAGAAGCCTCCGAGATAGATGATAGGCTTTAAGTATTTACCTCCAAATAGTTAAAAACTACAGCTTGAGGCTTGACAGATGGGTCCCCGAGAAGAGGCCGGGAGGATGTTTGACTTTTACAGCTCTTATCCCTGCCCGGCCGTCATTCCGCCCTTTCGCAAGACCCCATTGACGTCCCGAGGAGCCGGTGATCCCTCTTTGTCTGTGGGCACGGGAGCGATTTTGCAGCTGCCCCATGCCGCCAGCCCCATCGTTTCCTGCCAGGGGATGTGACGGGGGGGACAGGGTAGGACGAGGGCAGTGTCCCATCACCATCATTAAGCTGTTAAGGCATTGAGTGCTCCAGACGCCGCCGCACGCCGTGCAAGGGCAGTTCAAATCCCAGCATGGCCGGCCCTGCATGGGGTCAGCCAGGCAGTGGGGATGACCCCACGGTGCTGTCCTGTGCCCCACCGAGCCAGCAGGTCCCCAGATATCTCTTGGAGGAGGTTTAAGCAGTGACGGACCCAGCGATGCTTTGGGAGCTGCAAGCCTGCTGGACCAAGTGATGGTCCAAGCCATCCCAACGCAGTCACGGCTGAACCCCAGCCCTGCCCATCGCCCCCAAACCAGCCCTAAAACCCCACGGTGGCCCTCGCCGTTCCCATCTCCTCCTCCTCAGCAAGGCCAATGGATATGAGCACTGGCCACCAACAAATTCCCGCGGTCGAGCCCTCCTGACCCCTCTGGAGGGGCCCCCACGCCGCCACCGCGGCCA
Organism: Calidris pygmaea; assembly: GCA_003697955.1. NCBI lineage: Eukaryota > Metazoa > Chordata > Aves > Charadriiformes > Scolopacidae > Calidris > Calidris pygmaea. The sequence goes on from QJSC01000126.1 coordinate 932,429, forward strand.
TCACTCCTGCCCGGCTCAAAAGCCCCTCCGAATGGGCTGTCATCGGCCCTATAGCCGCGGCCGGCTCCTGCTGGCCACTGCTCCGAGGGGAAAATAAAGGCTGGGGCTTAACGGCCCTCCAGCCCCCAGATAAATGCCCGCGGTTACAGTAATTGCCCTCCCCTAATAGAAGAAAACAAAGGCTCTCGCGGGGTGCCTGCCTGCGCGCTGGCAGGACGGGGGCACATCAAAGGCAGGGGGGTTCGTTCAAAGCCCCAGCTTAATTGTCAATTAAGCATGCACGGGGGGGGGACAACGCCATGACAACGCGGGGCTGCATGCTGGTGGGGTATTGTAAAGCCCGCCGGCCGACACTGAAAACAGCTGATTTTGCTGACAATGTGCTTGTAGGGCACCTTGTAAGCAATCAGCCGGTGACAGGAGGGCAAACGTCCTCCCTGTCCCCGCCATTGTGCGGGGCATTCCTGGGGCAGGGTCACATTTTGGTCACCGCCGGCCGGCCCTGCAGGGAGAGCGGTACCCGGGAGCGGGTGGGATGCTGCCCGTCCCTCCCAGGGGTGGGAGCTGGGTCGGACGCCGCGCACCCACCCGGGGCTCTGAATCCCCCGGGTACCACTCTGGGGGCTGCCCTCGCTCGCTATCACCCGAGGACCAGTGTCCAGCCACGTCCCCAGCTCTCAGCCTCCTCTCCCCAGGCACCTTGCCCTTCCCACGGGGACTCTCCGCCACACGGGTTTCTTTTAATTTGCCTTTGTAACGAGCTGGGTGTGTGTAACGAGCCAGGCAGGGTCATTTCCAAGAGGCGGCTGGTTTTAGCCTCCCCGGCCGGGCTGTGCCGGTGCCGTGGCCAAGGGGGGACGTGGGGGCGCAGCCAGGGGCTGGTGCGTTGGCTGCAGAGGGCAGGGAGGGGGACAATGGGGATTGTTCTCCCGACAATGCCTCTCGCCCCACGCCGTGCTGCCCCCACCCACCCTGATTAGCCTCCCCAGGGTGGGCAGCCCCCTCCCCGGCGCTGTTATCTCCTGCTGAAATCCCCCAGGAGTTTTCAGCGGGTCTGCTCTCCCCAGTCGGCTCCCTGCTACGAACAGAGATGGACTGTGGTGTGGAGGGGTGGAGGTCGGGGTGAGTCCTGCACTAAACCCCCCGAGCAGCTTTCTCCATCCACTTCCTTCTGCTCTGGCACGGGGACACGCTGTCACAGCTTTGCAGCATCGCCTGTGCCCCCCCTCTCCAAAACCAGTGCTCACCAGTGGGCTGCATCCCGAGGCCCCAGCATCCACAGGTGCAGGCGCAGAGCATCCTGCATCCCGCCTCCCGCCCCCTCGGGCACAGCCTTCCCCTGCCCAGCCCACGGAGACTCCGGTGAATTAAACCAACCAAGCAAACGCCGATTTATCCGGGGCGGGATGGAAATCCAGCCCCCGCCACGTGGCTCCCCCGGCCATAACCCTGCATCAACAGCGCTTGCTCCTCTCCGCCCCGCCATCACTCGTCGAGGCCGCAGCGGGGACCCGGGTGACCATCGTCCCCCCCCTCAAGGCTACCCATGCACATCCCCGAGGGCTCGGCACCCCAATCCCCAGCAGAAACGGGAACCAACGCTGCAGTTGCCCCACGGCCACCGCCCCAGCACCCTCGGCGAGGGCTTACCTGGCATTTTGCTGGGGGGCGAGGCGCTGGGCTGGTTGTGGTGGGGGGAGCCGTGGGACAGCAGCAGGTTCATGCTGTGGGGGGGCTGGCCCGAGCTGTAGGCGTCCATGGCCAGCTTCTGGCGGAAAGCCTCCTCCTTCCGCCGGTTGGCGAACCAGTTGTAGACGCGGACCTCCGTCACCAGGTTGGAGCCGAGCCCGTGCGCCTTGGAGGGAGACACCCCTCGCTGCAGACACTCAGCCCTGTGCGTGCAAGGGGACACGTTGGAACAAGGGTGCTGCTGGGCAGGGGGGGGGACACCTCCACCAGCACCGCCGGGCAGGGGGGCTGCGGCAGGACAGGTGGATTTGGGCTCATTGAAGCCCTTGCTCAAAGCCTGCCTGCTCTTTCCAACTAGATCCATGCTGTAAGAGCCATTCCCCCATCCCTCTGACATTGCTGTAACACCGCAGCATCCCTGGGGACATCCCTGCAGCATCCCCGGGGACATCCCTGGGACATCCTCAGGACATCCCTGCAGCATCCCTGTGCCACCCCTGGGACATCCTCAGGACATCCCTGCAGCATCTCTGGGACATCCCCAGGACACCCCTGCAGCATCCCCGGGGACATCCCTGGGGCATCCCCAGGACATCCCTGCAGCATCCCTGGGGACATCCCTGGGGCATCCCCAGGACATCCCTGCAGCATCCCTGCCCCGGCACGGAGCTCGCACAGCCCAGGACATCACCCACATGGGGAAAACATGGCAGAAAAAAACCCCAAGCAGCTCAGCAAAGCCGTGCCACGATCCGGTGGGCAGGACTGCAAGCTGGGAGCCCGGAATTGCATACAGATTTTGGAAGAAAGGCTGCGGGGCGGGCGAGGAGGCGGCGGGCGGTGCACGGCAGCCTTTACCTGTTGCATTCCTCCACCAGAGCCTCACGCTCCTCCTTGCTGGGGTTCTTTTGGCGGTCGTAGGCTTGGTACAAGATTTGCTGGGAGGCCGGCCCCCACTTGAACCGATTGCGGCGCATCTTCTTGCTGGGGGTTTCGGAGCAGGCGTCGTCGAGCTGGGCAGCCCCCTGGTTCTGCTGATTGAACTCTGGAAAGAGAAACAGCAGCTGATCCTGACTGCTTTTGTCTGTCATATTTCCACAACCCTGGACTGTCTGGTTGAACTCTGAAAGAGAAAGGAGCAGACGTGAGCTGGCCTATAGCCGCTGCTCGCAGTCACCGTCCCGCGCGGAGGTGGCCCCCCCAACCCGTGTGTGTCCCCCCCTCACCGAGCCCACGGCCCCAGCAAACTTTGGAACAAGCCGGGTGCTCCCTGTCCCCCCACCCCGGGGAAGGGGACAGCCTTGCAGGGCAGCGCGGGAGTTATTGCCATCCCTGGGGAGGGTGTTTAATGGGGAGGCATGCTCGGGGCATGCATATTCATGGGGTGGGTCTCTGCCGGCGTGCACTTGTTTCGGGAGGATTTTTGCCAGCCAGGAGCCGGGCAGGGCCCCCGCACAGCCCCCCGAGAGGCTGCCTCTCGCCGCTCGCCCAGAGCTCCCCTCCGGCCCCCGCTCCCGTCCCCGCGCCGCCGTGGGACGCCGTCCCCGGGCAGGCACCAGAGGTGACCTTCCCCGACAGCCCGCCCCAGCCCCGGCGCTTGTCACCGCCGCAGTAAAGGGAGATTAATGGGAGGGTTTTATTATTCTCAGTTTTGCAGGGGAATTCTCCCTCTTTTTATAATGGCTTTTCCCCCTGTGACGGAGGGGGGGAAACGCGGGGCAAGGCTGGAGCAGGCTCTGTTTGCTCTTACGTCTCAAGGTGTGTTTTCAAAGCAATGGTATTTGGTGCTAAAGCCTTTTCTGCACTTCCCGTCCGCTGGATATCGCATCCTTTAGGCGGAGGGAGGCAGAGGCCTTGTAAGGGGGGTGTCAGTGCCCCAACCTGCACCTTGGCCGAAAATGGGGCTGCTTCGAGCGATATGGGACCAACCCAGGGCAGGGGGAGGTGGGAGAGGTGCACAAAAGCAACAGTCAGTCTACTCGGTCAAAATAATCTGTATTTTAAATAGCAGGGGCTGCCCGAGACCACGCTACGAACAGGAGCAATTTACAGTTTTTCCTTTTCTCTCTCTTTACTTTTTTTTTGCAAGTAGTTGCAGAAAACGAGTGGTTCCGAGAAACGGAGAGGAGAAGGGGGCAGAGGTGGGAAAGGCATCTAGTGGTGTGTAATCATTAATTCCTTCCCCAGCTATAATGACTATAAATATGCAGAAACTCGGCTGCGTGGATGGGCCCGGGGGAACTCGCACCGTGTTACCGTGACCGAGAAGGGCTCTCGCCCAGCTTTCCAGCGCCTTAAATTCATTCTACTTGTGAAAATATTTTGGGGAAGGTGCTGGGCAGCCCGGGGCAAAGCCAGGGGAGAGGACAGGGGGCTGCTCCTCGCCCTGCTCTGGATGTGCCGGGTCCCCGCAGGCAGGACCGGGATGCGGGGACCCCCTTTTCCCCCCCAAGCCCCAAAGGGCGAGCGCTGGTGCGGGTACTTACGGCGGAGGATCTCCCGCTGCTTGCGGACGTACCACGTGTAGAGGGCGGCTCTCTTCTGCGTCTTCATGGGGGTGCCCTTGTTGAGGTGCTGGGAGAGGTGCGACTGGTTGAGGCCGGTGACGTCCACCACCTCCCGCTGCGGGATGTTGTGCTGCTGCATGTACCCCTTGATCATCTTCGCCGCCCGCCACGGGTCCTCGCTGTGGGGAGGGAAACGAAGGGTTAACCTCTCCCAGCCAGGGGAAAAGCACCCCAGTATTGGCTTCTTCCCGTGATGGAAAACCCTTATTATTATTCGAAAGCCTGTTTCGGAAGGGCACAAGATCCCTTGAGCACACATCCTTCCCCAACTGCCATCCCGGCCCCCCAAAAACAGCCCCGTCCTGCCCCCAGGAGACAGGGGCTGGTGCCACGGGGACTCACGGGGTCTCACGGCCACCCCAGGGGTGCCCACCACGCTGGACATCCAGGGAAGGAGAAGTAAAGAGGATCCCAGTGTCCTGACGGGGCACAACCAGGTCTATTAATGCTGGTAAAGCACCTTCAGATCCTTCAAGGAGAGATTCGATTCGATTCGATTCGATTCTAAATGCAGCCCATCCATTAACTGCTGCCGTTCCCTGCAACTATGTTCACTGCAATTTCTCCCTTTGAAGACACAGAGGATGGGATACACAAACACACGCACACGTACGGATGCAGGAAGCCCATATGGATGTTCCTCTGAAGGAAGAGAAACCTCTCCTCTGGAGGTGCCGAGGATGGTTTTCCTGCCCCGCACCCGGGTGCGGTACCCACACGGTGCCCCGTGGCCCCGGGCTTGCTGCTGGCTAGCGGGGACCCCCGCACGGCCACCAAACCCCACCGGCCGCCCTTGCTGCTTTACCTTCTCCCTTCCAGTCCATAATTATCTAAAATAATCTCAATATTCATTTAAAAGAGACCCTATTTCCAGGCTCCCTCAACGGCAAAGCGCGCACGCAGAAGGCTGGGAAGTGAAGGTCAAATCAGGCACGCAAACGCAGGCAGCTCCTCGAACGGAAAAAAACAAAACCAACCTCCCCTCCCATAATTTTTAAGTCGTTCTTGAGTATTTTTAGAAACACTTGAATTTGGCTCCTGCGAGATCCAGGCGTAAAATGCGCCTTTCCTAAATCCGCCTTGCTTTGGTGTCCTTGGGGTTGCTGACACCCATGTAGGGAATAAATAAAATTACAGCCAGAAATCAAAATGCTGTCTGCGTTATTTAGCTCCAACGAGAGCCCCAGGTGACAGCAGAGGGTCAGGCTGACACACCTCCACCGTTCCCACCACCCCTGGGTTCATCCTGCTCTACGGGAGGATGCCGGACCAAAAGGAAGTGCTTTAACGCTGAAAAATCGACGTGGAGCCCGAGCCTGGTCACAGTCATGCACTCAAATAATGCCCCACTCTGACGCTGCGCTTGGAATAACCGTCCGGCTGCTCTCCCAATCCATCACTTATTTTGGATCCTTCAACTTGTCACAGGAGAAAAAATAAATACCCAACAACAAGTAGATTTCTTACTTTTTGTCCCGAAGGCAGCGTGAAAACAAAGCTGGTTGGATCCAAAGCAAAAGCGCCCGAGCAGGGCCAGCCCGGTGACGGCGGCGGGGGCTTTGTCACACCCCGGGGAGGAGGGCACGGTGCCTTCCGAGGGGCTTTGTCCCCGTCCCCAAATCCTGCATCCTCCGGGGAGGGGAACCCCACCGTGTAGACGGTGTCCTCTCTCCGGCGGTGGTGGCAAGGCACGGACACGCTGACTCCGCTTTTCCCAACAGCCCGGACCCCCGGGTGGGTTGAACACGGTGTGGACAGAAAAAGCTCGTTCCTGTCCCCAAAACGCACGGCACCGTGTGGCCGGGCCATCGGCTCAGCAGCGGGGACACTGCTCTGCCGGGTCTTGGCACCGGGAGGCGGCGGGGACAGGGTGGCACAGGGGGGTTGGGGGCTCCTGGGTCTTGGTGGTGCCCCAGGAGAAGGTGGGAGCCAGCAAGAAGGATGGGAAGGGACCGTCCTTCCCCCGCAGCTCTCCTCCAGAGCCCGCCGTGCCCGCGCCGAGGGGCTCACACCGACTTCTGTCACGAGGGGTTTTGTGTCACCTAACCCACCCGACTAATTACTGATTAATAATAAGTTAATGGAACGGAGCTCATTATAGTTCCTAACAGCGGTTTGGTTCACAACTGAGCCAAGGGCATGGCTTTCCCGGAGTTAAATCGGGAGCCACGGTGGCAGAGCACACTTATAAAAAGTCAAACAAGCGACTCGGGGGTTGCAGACGTGATTTCTGAATTTAAATAAAATTTGGCAGCATTTTGGCTGGAAAAAATACGTGAGAATTAGGAAAAAAAAATAAATCCCTGAGTTTCCCTCCATTTTATTATTTAAAGAAAGGCTTCACCTTGATATTTCCAGCGCGTTTCACGCTTACACTTTCAAAGCAATTATTCGGCTCTTAATTTCTGAGCAGTGATTTTTTCCTTACAAATCAACTTGACCGTATTCAAAAGGGTTAAACAACCTGAAACCAAACCCAAACATTTTGTTTCATGTTAAACAAAATGTTTGGACTTGACCCAAAAATGAAACGTTTGAGTGTTTGTTTGGCCTTTTTTTTTTTTTTTTTTCTGTTAACCTAAAAAACCAGAGAGGAAAACCTTTTGATTCAACACAAGCACATTTTTTTTGGTTCTGTCACCAAAATGAAAAAAACCCATTAATTGTCCAATCTTCACCAAGACTTTACATGAAAAAAAAAAACAAAAAACAACAAAAAAAAACCCCAACCCAACCCAGGAGTGCTTTGTAATACTGGAAAACCAGTTTACAGCCCTTGCTCCGTGGCCCTTCTCCACCGAAATTAAGGAAAGGAGTTTTTTTCTTGCACAAAATTAACCCAAACGAAGCCCGGCCACCAACGCCGACCGAGAAGGGGGCATTTCCCACCCCAGCCTCACGCGCAGGCGGGGGGCAAAGCCCGTCCCTCTCCCCGGAGGGATTCCCGGACCCACTCACCCCCTTTTGTCAGCCTTAAAACCAGGTAAATACACTCCCCATCTCCCGGAGAAATATGCCAAGAATTTATACGGATGGATTATAAACCCGGCTCCCAACAGAAATGATCTATCTAATCTGCATCTGGCTGAGCACACAGGGAATCGGTGCAGGAGGGGGGGGGGGGTGCTGTACCCGCCGCCCCCCACACCTTTCCCAGCGGTTCCGGGGCATCTCCGGCCGGGTGGCATCCCCCCAGCCCCCCGCCCCACGGGATCTGCCTGCAAATAAATATATTATTTGCCCGAGCGTGGTTCCGGGCGAGCCCCGGCGAGTGGGACGGGGCAGGGAGGGAGCCACGGGGCGTCTCGCCCTGGAGCTGGGCTCTGGGTGCTGCTGGCACCCCTTTGGCTGGGCTCTGCCCCAAACCAGAGTGTCGGGGTGCCCTCTGCTCGCCCACCCACACCTTTGGGTGCCATGAGCGGGACCACGAGAAGGCGCTGGCGGCCGAGGGGCTACGGCCAGGGTGAACCATTCAGGACCACGGCACCACAAGGGGCAACTCCTACCCGTGTCCATGGGGTGGGTGGGCAGCCAAGCCCACACCACGGTCCCCACCGTGGGGCTGAGCACCCCCAGGGACGCAGGAACAACCCGAGAGCGAGCAAGTGCCGGGGTCAGGCCGCTGACGGCGGGGGAGCGGGGGCAGAGGGGGTGCAGCCCCCGTGCCTGGTGGCAATAAATGGCTCCCGACTCCCCTACCTGGCTCCCTCTCCAAGTACAAAGGGCTCTCTTAGAGCAAACACGAGCTCTTTGCAAAGGCTCCTCGGGGACATGTGCCTGCTCTTGTTTGCACCAAAGGCAAACTTTGCACAGAAACACCTGTGGGAGCGCAGCGATCCCGGGGCCCGGCCTCCTCTGCACCCCCACTGCCGCCCCCCGGCACCCCCAGGGACGGAGGCAGCCAGCGAGAGGGGGGCACCGGGGACGGGCAGGAGCACCCAGAGGTGCAGGGCACGGGGCTATGGTGGGAGCCCAGCGGAGGAGGCCTGCAATGATTCCTCCCTCGCACGGAGCCCCTCTAGTGCCCAGCGTGTCCCAGCAGAGCCCCTCGGAAGGCACCGGTGCCACCACCCAGCCCCGTTCCTAAAAAGCACCATCTGTCCTGCTGGTACCGGGGCGAGCCCGGAGCCGACCCCACCGGCCATGGCAGCGTCCCCAACCCCACGCCGGAGCTGTTGGGGGACAGGAACCACGGCTGGCAGAGGGTACGGGCACACACCGGGGGCTGAAGCCGGCGGGCAGGATCGGTGCCACGCTCAGGGTGCCGCTGGGGCGTCAAGGCCGGTACGAAAAGCGCAGTGCAAGGCGGGGGGGGACACGCAGAGGAGCCCCCGCTGCACACAGGGACGCTCCCGCGGGGGTCCCCACCGGGTGCACCGTCGGGGAGAGCCACCAGCGCTCCTGGCTGCCGGAGAAGCGGCGGCGGCGGCCCCGGGGCACGGAGAAGGGGGAGCCGATGCCGCCCGCGGAGCCCGGGGCTGCTCCACCGCGCCCCGACGGCGGCCCCGGTCCCGGCGGCACGGCACGGCACGGCACGGCCGGGACCGGCCCGGAGCCGCATCCCCGGGACGGGCGGGAGCCCAACCCGCCGCCTTTGGGGGTTTCCTCCTTCCCCCCCTCCCCGGCCGCTTTACAGCCTCGGCAATGAATAACCCGCCGCTCCGCTCGCCCTAATCGCGTCCCTTTGTGTATCTTTCTGTTGATGATTTATAGAAATAAATTAATAACACCCCGGGCTCCACGTGGAGCAGTTTATGTTTTATCTCCCGGCGCGGAGGGAGGGCGGACGGACGGAGCCGGCGGCCGGTCCGAGCCTCCGCGGCCCCGGCAGCCCCGGTCCCGCCGCCACGGGCGGGTCGGCAGCACCCGACGGGGCGGGAGGAGGCGGCCGGGGGGCTCCGGCCTGCCCTACCCCGGCCCCGGCCCCGCTCCCTGCCCGCGGCGGGGCTCCCAGCCCACCCGGCTCCCCCGCACAGGCCCGCCGGGACAGGGCGCACCGGGACCCGCCACCGGGACTACCCGCGGGGCAGGCGGGGAGCACCGGGGACCGGTAGCGTATACACCGGGCAGCGTATACACCGGGCAGGGAGCACCGGGATTAACGGCGGGGCAGGCAGGGAGAACCGGGACCCGCCGCCGGGGAGGACACACCGGGCAGGGAGCACCGGGACCCGCCACCCGGGATTAACGACGGGGCGGGCGGGGAACACCGGGACCCGCCGCCGGGCAGGACACACCGGGAACGACCCCCGGGCAGGGCGCTTGGGGTCGGGGCCGTCGGAGCGAGGGCCCGGCCTCCGGTGCGGTGCGGGGTGGCGCCCCGTCCCCGTCCCGGTTCGGTCCCGGTGCCCGCCGGTACCTGATCATCCTGTCCACCTCGGCCCGCTGCTCCACCGCCTCCTCCGTGTTGAGCGCCTGCAGTTCGCGGAGGATCTGCGGCGTGTCGAAGTCGTCGCCGTCCTCCGAGCCCTCGTCGCCGGACAGCTTGCCCTTGCCGTGCCCGTTGGCCAGCGGCGGGAAGGCGGCCTTGCCGTCGGGGGGCCCGCCGGGGGAGAGCGGCAGGCTCTCCAGCTTGACGCCGAAACCGGCGGCGGGCACCATGTCCTCCAGGGCGCGGATGAGCCCTTCCTTGGTGGCTCCGGAGCTGAGCAGGGCGCCCAGCAGCTCCCGTTGCAGGGCGCTCAGCTGGGACACCATCCTCCCGGGGGGCCGCCGGCGGGCCCCGCCGTTCGCCCCGCGCCTCCCGCCCTCCCTGCGGCCGCTGCCGCTCCGCCCCGGCCGGCGGGCTGCTGCGGGGCGCGGGCCGCCCTCTACCAAGCCATGACCGCCTCCATTAGGCAATATACCTTATGCAAATCAGCGCCGACAGGCCTCTCCTCCGGCCGCCGCCCGGGCCCCCGCGCCCCCGCCCCGGCCCGGCCCTTATCGCCCGCGCTGGGACGGACTTTGCCCGCGGTCGCCGGGAGGCCCCGGAGGAGCGGGAGGAGCGGCGGGGGCAGCGGCGAGGAGGGACGGGACGGGACGGGACGGGACGGGACGGGACGGGATGGGACGGGACGGGACGGGACGGGACGGGACGGGACGGCGGCCCCGAGCACCGGAGCCCCGGCTGCCGTCGGGGGGGCTCGGTGCGCGGCCACCTCCCCGGTGCCAGCCGCAGCCCGGGCACGCTCGCCCGTCCTGCACCGCCCCGACAGCCCCGGGCACCCCGCTGCCCGCACCCCCCCGGGGCTGGGTGGCAACCCCGCAGCGGGCTCGGCTCCCTCGGGGGCTCTGCCCCCTCCTGAAAGGGGGCTAAGCTGAGAAATCTCCCCCTAGGCCTCACGGGGGGGTTTCTCCCCCCAATTCCCACACCCCGGCACTGAGCGGGTACGGGCTGCGAGGGTCCAGGCCCCACCAGAGCACCCCCGAGCCGTGGGTCTACAATGGGGGTCTTGGCCCCTGGTGTGGGGCGGCCTTGGGGACAGGCTCAGCACAATTTAGGACTCTCAGCAAGTCGGGAAAGGGGACCCTGTGGGGACAAGGGTCCCCAGGGGACACGAAGCCCCGGTTGAACCTTGGCAGCCCTCAGGGGTGGGAGCAAGGAACGGGGTTGGAGGTGGGCAGAGGAGGAGATCCAAGCTCTGGAATCAGAACAAAACCTGCTTTTTCCTAACGCTGAGTCCCAAAGATCAACAAATTCACCTGAATCAAAGCAGGCACGGACACAAGAGACACCACCACACCCAGAGCACGACGTGGAAGGGCCTGGGATGCTGCAGCAGAAGGCAGGGCTGGTGGCTGAAACCCCTGGTCATGACCCCCCAGCCTCCCGAAGCACTTTCAGTTTGGTAGCCCACTTCCCTGCCACTTTTGGCTGGCACCTGGACGTCAGCCCTGGCCTGAGGACGACAACTTTAAACCCAGCGTGTCCAGCCCAGTACCCAGAGTTGTAGCTGCCTGCCCGTCTCTAAAGCCCCCTCAAAATCCTGCCAGCCACCAAGCAACCGTGGCAGACCCCGAGTGCTTCACAGCAGAGCCCCGTAGCCCCACGGGAGCCTGGCTGTGGGTCTCTGCCACTGCTGGACATGGGTTTTCCCCCCCGGAAAACCACCCCGAGGAGCCAGCAGCAGTTTGGCTTCCAGCAGAGCCAGGGAAAAGCCCCGCAGCTCGGCTGGGGACAACCTGCGCCCACCTGCGGGAGCGAGTGCCTTGGGAGCTGCAGGGATGGAAGGTGCTGCTGCGGAGTCAGACGGATCCGTTCCTGCCCCCTGGAGCAGCCCAGGAGCAGCCCGGGGCTGGGATGGCAGCGCAGCACCCTCAGAGCCCCCCTGCCCTTCGGGGATGGGGGGCAGAGCTGCAGCCGGGGGTCAGGGGTATCCCAAAGGGAGCGAGAAACCTCTCGGCGTGCTCAGGAGGGAGCCTGTGGGTGAGCATGCCATGCCCGGGCACGGTTTTTCATGGGCACGTGGGCAGGATCAGCACGACTTAGGGAAGAGAGGACGGAAAAAACCCCAAAAAACCCTTCGCAGCTCCCAGCCTGAAGCCCCCAGTGTGGCCCAGCATCTTCCCCAGCTCCGCTCCTGCCTGCTCAGGGCTGCTCAGAGGGGGAGGTGACAAGTGGTGCCTTTGTCCCCATCCTGCACGGGGGGAGCCCTTGCTCTGCTGGACCTGGGGTGAGGGTGGGGGGCCTGTGCCCGGCACTGGCATGTTGGTCCTCTCCCAATGCCAGCCCTGCTGGGGTCAGCTCCAAAGGAGCTCAACACCCAGATGGATGAGCCTCTCTGTGTCTATAGGGTGCAGGGAGCAGGGTGCTGGGTGAGTGTCCCCACCGTGCCTGGCTTTCCCACCTGCAAGGGCAAGTGAGGTGTCTGTGCCCACCAGCACCCATAGGTGCCCTCATCCTTCACACCGTGGCAGGTCTCTGATCACCCCAAAGCTCCCCTGAACCCAGGTGCTGGGTGAGACACCAAACCACCCACCCAACCCCGGGGGCTGGGGGACCACGGAGTGCCACCACCACCCCTGAGCAACAGCCCACTGCCACCAGGATGGGGGCTTAGTCCCGCTGTGCCCCCTGGACTGTCCTCCCACGGCTGCCCCCTTCGCAGCCTCCTGCCCAGGGCAGAGCTTGCGGGAGACTCCGTGGGTGCCGTGGGCGAGCAGGAGCCGGGCCGAGTGCCCAGGCCCCCCTGGCACGGTCTGTGCCCACCTGCAGATCCCCCCCTGCCCCTGCCCCCAGCCTGGGAACAGCCTGGCTCCTGCTCCCAGAAGGTCCCCTCTCCCTTTCAAGTGGGCTGGTGAGCTTTGACTTGGTCTTTGCACAGGCTTCATGGCATCGCATGATAATAATGTTCTGTCACAGTGGGTGACCTGGACCTTGTCCTGTTTCCACACATTTGGAGCCACCTGGCTAATGAAGTGGATATCGTTTTCTGGTCCATCTCTCTCACCCTATTGCTCTTCCCCCTTCCTGCACACCCAGCTCCTCCGAGCGGTGTCAGGAGCCTCACTGCAATCCGCCTTTTCCCATCGTTGTCCGGCACAGCTCATTAACTCCTCTCAGCAGAAGAGCCTGGTCATTACAGCTCGGGGGGGGCCGGTGGGTGCCCCGCGGGGCTGGGAGCACATAGTTTCCCAGCCTGGGGGAAGGCACCAGCCCAACGTGAGCATCAGCCCGAGCTTTCACCAGGAGGTGACTGCGGCTGGGAACGCAGGACGGCTGCACGGGGTTGGGGATTTTTTTTTTTTTTAAGCTGAACTTGCTCTGCTCTGCCCCCCAGCCCTCGAAGCCCAGCCAGCCCATGCGTTTCATGGAAGGGACGGTGTGCCCAGCGCTGGCCACCGGCTCCCACGGCTGGAGGCAGCCTCACCGCCTGGTCCCCCATCACTCCCAGCACCAAAAAGGCTCCCTGGTACCAACCTCAAGCCCATCCCTTCGCAAGGGAAAAACCATCCCAGCACCATTGCCTCGACCGGGCAACCCCTCTCCTGCGGCCACAGCCTCCTCCATCACTCACGGAGGGACCGGTGGCATTTGCCTGAGCAGGAGCAGCAGCTCCCACCCGGGTGGCAAAGCCACCCGTGCCACACGTGGCCACCATGGCCAGCCCCGTGGGGTCGGCATAGGCAAGGCTGTGGCACGAGGGACTTTGCTCCTGGCACCGTGTGGCTGAGTCTGGGGCAGAAAAAACCTCGGGGCAGGCGGGGGCACCTGCCAGGGCACCCCGACAGGGCAGCCTGGGGACACGGGAGCCACGGGACCTGGGGACCGTCCTGGGGACCAAGGGGGATTTCTCCCGAGAGCCACCACGGTGGGACAGCCGGGCACCGCGCCGTGACTCACGCGGCGCCGGGGGATTTCTGCCACGGACGCGCTTACGCATTTCGTATATGCCTCTCAAATATTTTATTTTTTTTTTTTTTCCCTTACAGTTTCATTTAACGCCTGAGCGCGTGCAGACACACCGCCTCTGACCTCGCGGGCAGTGGGCAAGAGAGTTCCCACCAAAACAGGGCCATTAAATCCCCTCGCTGATATATTTTTTCTCCTCTGCCCCCACTTGCGCCGAGATTTTCGCATTCCCGGCCTGCCTCCGCCTCCCCCACACCGAGGTGACGTAATGTTTTGAAGCCTTCTCCCATCCCCACCTTTATTAAATATGACCCGCGGTTGATCCCCGTGCGGGGCGAAGGGAAGCTGTGGTTTCGGGAGGGACCAGACATGAAAGGCAGAGCTGCCCGCCCCGCGCGGGGCTCGCTCTGCAGGGCTGCGGGGAGCCCTCGGGGCCCAGCCACCCCAATATTTGCAGGCCCCTGACACTGCAGAGGTGGAGGGGACGGTGGCACGGGTGCCACTCTGACCCTCCGAGGGTGGCCGGGTCTGTTGACCCTTTGCAAACCCTACATTTACGAGAGTGTGGAGTAGAATCGAGAGGACCTACTGTCTGTCTCGGCACCTAGAGGAAGACGTCTCGAAAAACCCCACCACCAAGTCAACATCCCCAGATCACGGGGTCGAAGACCGACTTGGGACGACAGGGGCAGGGGGTCGGACCGACGACCGGTGTCGGTAGCGGGCACCAGGGGTCGCGCCAGACCCCTCCAACACCCCGCAGACACCCCATCCCCGGCCCTGCCACACAACCGCCTCCCAGGGATGGGGAAGGAACATGCCTGAGGGGTCACCAAGCCACAAAGCGAAGCAGAAATTACTCTTCTTCCCCTCATGTGTCCCTAAAGTCAGATATTGCGAGTCCTGAGTGAACCTCAGCTTCCAGCCCCGCAGGCAGCCGGGGTGAGCGGGGCTGCCGGGGCAGAAAAGATGCTCCTGGGCTGCTCAGGCACCAAATTTCTCTGTTTCTCCCCACCTGGTTCCCACCACGGTGTTGTCTCACCCAACAGGAGCATCTGGGCAGGGCTGGGGCAAAGATGGGCTTTGCTGGCAGCACTTCTCCCAGCCCACAGCTCCCAGCAGAGCACGGGGGACACTCGGGGAACCCCTCCATGTTGCTCCTCCAGCCCACGTTGGGGACATCCGTCACCCTGGTCCCATCACCCTGAGCCGGGGAGGTTTGCTGTGGCACCACCCATCACACCAAGCCCCAGGTGGAGGGGAGATGAGGCAGGAGCTGGGGACAGGAGGGACAGGAGCTCTGGTGCCACCCGGGGCTCTCCGGGAGGTGCCGGGGGGCTGCGGGGACGGGGTGGGCAGGAGGACACCCGGCAGCGGCGTTCGTCTGTCACTCCGATAATTAATGCTTCTCCCTTACACTTTGCAAATAACTCGCGACTCTCTTTGTCTGGTGATAAATGGCCCCTTTGAAGTTCTCCTTTCTCAAAAGCAAAGCAAAGAAACACTTTCATAATCCGGCTTCACCCCCCTGTCCTCTGCTGAGGCTCTGCTGCTTGTGGGGGGGGACACAAGGGTGCTGGTGGCCCCTCGCCCACAGGCAGGACCCCTCTGGGGCTGCTCGGTGTCCCCTTGCCCTGCCGTGGGGACAGGCAGTGGGGCTCAGCACTGCCTTGGTGTGTTCCCACGGCCGTGGCATGGTGCTGGTGCTGCGCTGGTGGCCTGGCCATCGTGTCCCCTCCCCAGCAGCATGCTCCCAACCCTCTCTGGGACACCCCAAAACCCTAAATCCCCCACATTCAGAGCCTGGGGGGCTCCCCTCGACCTCCCCAAGCCTTGAGCCGGAGGTGAGCGCCGCAGTTGAGCGACTGTGGGGGGAGCAGGGACCCTCCATGGGGAGGCGTTTGGGGGTCAGGGGGTGCGGACGTGACCCAGCACCCACCCGTGAGCCACACGCGTGTCCCCCCGCGGCTCCCAGCCCACACTCGGGTTCTGCTTGGCTGCCACAGCAAAACAAGTTCTGCTGGGCTATAAAAAGGGCCGGGAAGCGGGGCAGGCTGGGAGCTGCGCCGCCGGAATCCATGCCAGGGCTCTTTGCAGATTGTCACCGGCTTACGTGTCAGGGCAAACAATGCTATCTGCCCGGGAATCGCGGCACAAAGAACACCACAACAGCGGCCCAAACCCCAAACACCGGGGGTCACGGGGCAGAACCCGCCGGCCAGAGGCTCCCCGAGAGGAGCCGGGGCTGCCCCGTGCACCCCTGGGTCCATCCCACACGTGGCCGTGCCGAGCGGTGGAGCTTCGGTGCCCGAGACCCCGGTGATGGGCAGGGGGGGCCGGGACAGCCACGCCAGCCGCCCTCTCCCCACGCGGGGCAAGCATTTTGCAGATGCCATTCTGCTTTAGTGAGCAGCCACGCGGCCCCTGCCTTTTTGGTTTGTTGGGGGTTTTTTTCTTTTTCTTTTTTTTTTTTTTTTT
>QJSC01000126.1:948718-1013849 GCA_003697955.1 Calidris pygmaea
GCTTCTCTGCTGGGTGGCCTCCCGGGAGGGTCCAACCCCAGCCCCCCAGCGGGGTCTCCACTGGGCCATGGGGGGAGCTGGGAGGGCAAAAATCAAAAGCAAATTGCGGGAGTCAATGGCGCGGAGCCGCGGGCGGCCTCAGCGGCTGCCGTGTGACTTTGATTCCCCTATCATAACCCCGAATTAAAAATTCAAGCAATTACTTGCATGGCTTCCCTCCGATTAGGCTGGGCCTCGCGTTCATTAATGCGGGCGCACAGAGAAAAGCCATTAGGGCGGGCGGCGGGGACGGTTTCGCTGAGAACAGTTCCGCTCCAGGAAGGAGCCGGCCAAAAGCCGAATTTCACACATCTCGGAGGCCGCCCAAGCACGGCCGGGGCCCTGAAAGCCGCCTTTGTCCCCCCACGACGGTCCCCGGGCGGGCGTCGGGGGGTCCCTCGGGGCAGTCGGTGCCAGGAGGAGCATCGCCGGGGCGGGTGGGAGGGTAAAAGCATCGTCCCGGTGCCCGCAGCATCGGGGGGAAGGGACTGACCCCTGAGTCACCCCAACAGCGCCCAGTCGCTCACACCTTCCCCCCCCACCCCCCAAAATATTTACCCAGCCCAAGCCGGGGGCACCACGAGCGGCGGGGGCGGTTGGATAAAGCTTGAATAAAGCCCTCTGCAGACCGGGCCAACGCTCGAGCAAGATACGGCAAGTTTTCCCCCCGGCCAGCCTGGTTTTATGAGCAAATTTCAAGTTTGGCATAGTTTTCCCTCCCGTTCCACCGCAAACGTGTCTCCTGCCCCTCTCCCCCCACTCCCCAGCAGCCAGGAGCGTCGCCTGGACAGGACTTGTGCCCCCCTGTGCCCCCCTCTGCCCCTTGTGGGAACCCCCCACCCTCCAGCCGGTGCCAGCGTCCCGAGCGTGCTCCTGCTTCACCGCTTGGGCCATCAAGGAAATTTGCTGGACTGAAAAAATACCAGCACGTCTAGACTGAAATACCAGTCTGGGCTCCTGGGGAGCCGGAGGACCCCCCCGGGGGCAGCGTGGGCTCCGTTTTCCCAAGGGTGGCACAGGGTGGGGGCACGGCTCCAGGGACACTCCTGCTCCCCTGGGGCTCTCCAAGCCCCTTTGTGGGCTCCATCACCGTCCCCGCTCGGTGCTGCCCGTGCCCGAGGGCCTGGGGTTTTCTTCTAGCGCTCCTTCCCCCGTCACCTACACCCTTCCCACCCCCCGGAAGAGCATCACCTCGGAGCAGAGGTTGGAGCAATGGCCGGGGGGGGGTTCGGGGCAGCCCGTGCCGAAAGCCCCCTCACCGGCCATCGCCTCCCCCGGGCGGGCGCTGCCGGGGGCCATCCATCAGCGGCGACCCCGGGGCTGCCCCGAGGAGGAGTGACGGGAGGTTGCAGGGGGGCAGAGATGGGGGGGGAGAAGGAAAACAGACAGGATAAAAATCACCGAATTAGCGGGCCCTGGGGAGGGGCGCCCTGCGAGATAGCGCGGGGCCATTTTTTACGGGCGAGACAGCGGGCATGAACCGTGGATCAGGCTCTTCCCTCTGACCCCGCCACTGGAAGTCACCCCAGCCTTCGCCACCCCATTGCTCACGGGCCAAAGTGCCGCTACTGCCACCAGACCCCCAGCTACCGCCACCAGACCCCCAGCTACTGCCACCAGACCCCCAGCTACCGCCACCAGACCCCCAGCTACCGCCACCAGACCTGCAGCCCAGCGCTGCTGCTGTGACCCCCCCGCCACCACCACCACCCCAGGGTCCCAGGGAAGGGCTGGGTGTGAACCCCCCCTTCCCCTCGCCCGGGGAGGTGGGTGGCAGCGAGGCCACGCACGGGCTGGGTCCCCAGGTGCTGCTCCCCCCAAGGGACATCCTCATGGCAGGGTCCCATAGAGATGGGGTGACAGCGATGGACACCGGGAGAAGAGGGGTTGGGTGTATGAGTCGGAGGAAGACACCGGTGGGTGCAGGGGAGGTGTCACCCGCGCCCTGCACGGCCCCTGCGAGGGGACCCCCCTGTGCGCCCCGCAAGGGGACCCTCCTTGTGCCAGGGGACGCGCAGCCGCGGCCGCCCCGTCCGGCCGGCGGTGACCGGGGACGTGGTGCCACCTCGCGGCCCCCGGGGCCAACCGGCCCCTTCCCGCCCCCCGGGGCTGCCGGAGCCCCCGGCGCTCCCTCCCCGGCAGCGGCTGCAGCGGGGATGCTCGGGGAGCAACAGCACCGGAGAACGCGCGATTGGTTGTCTTTGCTCCGAGTCCGTAAAGAGAGAGTTTCTCGGGGGGGGAAAGAAATATTAGGAGAGGAAAAAAGAAAGAAAGAAGAAAAAAAGAAAGAAAGAAAGAAGAAAAAAAGAAAGAAAGAAAGAAAGAAGAAAAAAAGAAAGAAAGAAAGAAGAAAAAAAGAAAGAAAGAAAGAAAGAAGAAAAAAAGAAAGAAAGAAGAAAAAAAGAAAGAAGAAAAAAAGAGAAAGAAAAGGGAAAAACTAAAAAGGGGGAAAATGAGGGGGGAAAAAGGGAAAAAAGAGAAAGAATAAAAGGGGAAAAGGGGGAAAAAACCAAAAAGAACCACTATGTGAAGGCAAGGGGAGATGTGTAACCATCCCCAGAGCCGCTGCCAGCCGGGCCTGGTGCTGCTGGAGAGGAGTTTTGCCCCCCAAGATCAATTGCTGCAGCTCCCCAGGACATCCCTGGCACCTCACTGGGGTGTGAGGCCGCGGTGGGGCAGGACCCTGCGCATTTACTGACCCGGGTAACGCCATTAAAGAGAAAGGGCTTTACAACCTGAGCTTTGGACCCGCTGGGTCTCTCTGGAGCTGCCAGAGAGACCCTCGGAGGGGGATCCGGGTGGGCACAAGCGCCGTCGGCATGGCCCGGGGAATCGCTCCCCTCCCGGGGCTCGGCCGCAGGAGACATCCCGGTGCTGGGACCGCCGTGATTTCGGAAAAACAAAGGTGGGTGGGTCACTGGGGCGCCCCTTCTTGCCCGTCTAACAGAAAGTTTGCCTCGGCTACACCTCGAGGTCACAGGGAACGGTGGAACCGATATTTAGTAGGGCGTACACTATTCCATTAATGGAAGAGGAACTTTGATAAGTATCCTTTTGGATATTTCGCGGAACCGAACATTTGACAACAATAAAGAGGCAGGACAATAAAAACCTTGGCCGGGGTGGGGAAGGTGCTGCCTTTTGCCAGCCCCCAGCACCTCGTGCGTGGCCAGTCCCCGGCCGAGGACAGAGGCTGCGTCCGTCCCCGCTGCTCCCGTTGGCAGCGAGCGGGGAGCACGGGGCGTGCACAGCCCCCCCTGCTCTGCCAGGCACCGAAAACGAGCATCCCGCGCTAAAGGGACACATAAAATCATCACTGACCTCGGTTCCAGGCAGGAGAACCCATCCCAGCTCTGCTCCAGCACTCTCAGGACTGCACCCAGGTGCAGCCACCGGCAGCAGGAACAGCCCACGGGGCTGGGATGAGGCACAGCTGAACCCCATGAGTGACCCAGGTCCACACCCAACGGCTTTTTAGTTGTTTCCCCCCAAAATTAGGCCTGACTCTCCATAGCTGCCTGCTCTACTCTCCCACAGCCTGTCTCTCCCCAGCAATGCCCATGTGCTGCCGAGCGGGGCCCAGCCCTGTCCTGCCAACCCTGGTGGTGGTTGTCCCATCTTCTGGATGGAGTTCCACCAGGCAGAGTAAAAACCAGCTCTTGCCTCTCCGCTCTCCCCTGTGCTCACACCGCTTTTTCCCCAGAGGGCCAGCCAAGGGTGCCCAGGAGCCGGGGAGAGGACCTGCCTGCAGGAGGAGGAAAGGCTGGTGCCAACCTAAGACCCATCACACGCTCTCCTCTGTGTGGGCAGGAGGTTTGTAAGGAGTGTCTGGGGTGAGACCACAAAATCCAGACTCTCTGCCCAAACCTGTTTCAGTGCTTATTGCTGCGACGTGGTGATGGGTCAAGACAGTATCTGGGATGCTCAGAACATCCCTAGGAAACAGCTCCAGAAGAGGGAGGAGCCACTGGCACCCACAACCAGCCAATGAACCCAGCCTGTAACGGATGCAGTTCATTTAGAGATGAACGGAAAACTCTGTCTGGTGTTCAGACACGCGACGTTATTTTTGTCCAGTTTTGAGGGAAAAATGGTGGCCAAATGTAGCTCAGAGGTGGAAAGATGCTGGACCCCTTCTGCTGTAGCATCACTTTGCCCCGATCACTCACACAGGGCTGCTCAGAGCACAAACCCACAAGTCCTCCAAAGCCCTCGGGTGCTTCTGGAGCCAGCTGAGACTTCACAGAAGCTTTTATTAAGGCCCAAGAGGTTGGCTACGTGCTACCAGAGTCCCAGCAGCTCCCACCTGCTTCTCGGGGCACATAAAATCAGGGACTTCTCCGTTCAGAACACCCTGACAGCAGCTGCGGAAGCAGACACAGCACCGATACACCCTGTACCCACGCGTTGGATACTGAGTCCCACAGCTGCCCCACAGCCAGTTTTCCAGCTGGCACAGCACGGGGGCAGCTCTGGAGAGGGCAGCAAAGCCGGGCAAGCAATCCAGGCGCAGTGGTGTTTGCAACAGTGACACAGATTCCTTCCAGAGACAGAACACAGCGGTGAAACACGGGCTGGTTTCAGATGGTGGAAGCTCGAAGATGGGTACAGGTACAATTGCGAGAGAAAAGGAGGAAAAGGAGCAAGTGGCAGCTTTGGTGCAAATTCGTGATGTGAAGCACAAGCAGGGATGCTCTGGAGCCAGGATGAGGCCTGTGTCCCGCAGGAGAGGTGCTGGTGCCCAGCAGCAATGCTCAGCTCTGCCATTCTCTTCCTCAGCCTCCATCCCCAGCAGCTGCTCAGCCTTTCACAGCTCCTGTCGCAGCCGCCACGGCAGGAGAAGTCACTCCTGGCAGGGAACTTGCTCCAAACATCCAGTGAGAAAGGCTCCCTCTGTTCCTCGGAAGGGGTTTCGGACACTCGCGGTGCTTGAGGCCCACTGAAACCAGCGGCGAGGGTGGAAAAACAAAGCAGATAAATTTTTGTATCCCAAAGAGCTTTTACGACAGGCAGGGCTTGCCCTGAGCTCTGTTCAAACATCCACCCAGAGGTTAGGGCTCTCCAAGTGTCCCCTCCTCCCCGAGACCGGCTCATTCCTGAAGGCAGAGATTTGTCCCCAGCAACAGCAGAGAGCCCGGTCCCCCAGCGGTTATCAGCGCAGGGACACACAGCAAACAGAGTGACATCGTCAGGGAGGAAGGGGACAGAACTTCAGAAACAAACCCAGAGGTGGTTTGGAACATCCCCACACATCCCACAGGGGCAGCGCTGCTCCAAGACTCAAAATTCCAGCCTCAGAAGAGCTACTCTGAATCCTCTGGGTTACACAGCGCAGCTCCGGCCACCTGGAAACAAGGAATTTGGGGCTGTTGAAAGGGAGGAGGGGTGAAGGCAGGAGGGGGGCACGGGCCAGGTGTAAAACACCAGGAACAGAGACAGGTAAAGGCAAAGTGTGTTTGCTCTAAGGTATTATTCAAATATTGGCAGATTTGGGTTTATTGCAGGAACACAAGAGTGATAACATTTGTAGGGCTCAGAAAAACAAAATTCTTTCAGATCCCTCCTTTACAAACACGATTTTGAATACAGCAGCAACTGTAACAAAATGCTTGCAGATAAACTCAGAGAAGAGGCTGGTTTTGTAAAACATACGAAAAAGGAAAAGGCATTTGTTTCCCAAGTGTGGCACTGTAACAGTGAAATGTACAAAGAAAACCAACAATAAAAATGAAGTTCTACAGACCTTTTCATCAGGCCTTATGAAAGATTTTAAGAACTTTGAAATAATTTTTTTAATAACAGCAACAGGTAACTTTTCTTCTGCGTGACCATGTAAACGACAGCGAGGTGTTCCTTCTCTGGGCCCAGCCAGAAGTGTCAGTTATTGGTCGAAGACACTGTTTTTTTCTAAGCCTCTGTTAATTCGGTGGCATTGGTGTGGTTTGTCAAGACATCTCCCAGAAAACCGGACACTCTTACCCGAGCTTTGCCCTCCAGCTCTTTCTCCACCCCACTGAGATGTTCCAGAGCTTCTTTTAACACTCTCTCCCTGTCACACGAGTCCGTGTGCGTTCCCGTTTCGTTTTCCTCAACTCCAGACTTCAGATATTGCAAGAGGTAGGATTTGATCGTGTCCCCCTTTTCCGTTACGGTTTGCCAAACGACCGGCAGGTCCGTGCCCTTCGCCAGCCTTAGGAGATGAAGCAGAGCCTGGCAGATCTGTGTCCGGAGGCTGGCGCTGTACTTGAACTCCAGAAAGTCCTCAGTGTCTTCACTCTTCTGCAAAGCCACCACCAAGGCGCTCCAGATCTGGCCGAACTGCTCGGTGGAGCCGTAGCATTCCCTCTTGCTCGGGATGGAGAGAGCCATCGCCGATTTGATTCGGACTTTAAAATTCTTGCAGGACTTCACTACTGAGGAAAGGGCACTATATGCTTGCGTGGTCCAAGGAGCCTCTCCTACAAAAAAACCCCAAACAAACAACAAAAAACAAAAACACTTTTTAATCCATCAAAGTATATAAAACTATAAGTGTATCTCCTAAATATTTAATGAGCTTACATTTACTGTATTTATTCTGGTCCAAATGAGAGAATCAGTGGTTTTAAAATGAAAATTTAGTTTAAAAAGTTAATTTTAAGGAGTTTTCTAAGAGGAAGAATGACATTTTGCCCCTATTCACAGCTATAATCCCATCCTCACGCTCTCTTCTAACACGACAGATCCAACTGAACACAGCAGAGTGGTTCCTGCATCACAGACCTGGGCCTATTGCACTGGCGAGAGTTCTGGGAAAGGCACGACAGGAAGATTCAGCTCAGTTTTCTCTCTCCTCTCTTCCCCAACACGTTTGTAACACAGACCTTCTTATCAAAGCCACAACCCGCTGCGCAAATCCAGAGGCAGTGGGAGAATCACTCACCCAGTGGCAAGGCAGGGTTCTTGAAGACGTTCCCCAGGGCGTAGCAGGCGTTCCAGCGCACTTTCATAGTGGCCTCGCTCCCAACAGTGGAAATAAGGGCCTGAAGAGATTCCTCGATGGCTTCCCTGAACCTGGGGTTTGCTATGTGGCAGGGCTGAAGGAAATGAAGCACATTCCCAAGGGCCCGGACCGCATTACTCTTTACCTGGAACACACACAAAAACCCCAATTCCGGCTTTCAGTTTGTAGGCAAAGCTTTTGTCAAGCTCAGGGCCAACAAGGAGCCCATCTGGAATCAGACCGGTGTCTCATCAGATGGTAACTGTGCCACCAGAAAGATCATTCTCTGCAAGTGGTCACCCTGAAAAACAACCCAACAGCCCCTCCCCACGCTGGGGAAAAGCAAAATCAAATGCCCTAGAGGTCAAACAACATGGGAAACCTCCAAACACCAGCCCTCAAGAGAGGATGCTGAGCTCTGGCTCCCCATCCCCCAAGGCAAACAGCCCCTAAGTAACTGCTGCCTTTTTTCCTTTTTTTTTTTTTTCCTTTAATAAAAATGCAAGAATTTATTACACTAAACTCCACCCTCCGTCCCCTCAGTCATACCTTGTCTCTGTCCTTGGATGCTTCAGTGGCAGATCGTAACATTTTCAAGAGCAGGAGATCAGAAAATTCCTCTTGAAAACTCTGTCCCATCGTTTCCCTGGCAGAAGGATCACACCCTGAAAAGCCCAGCTCACAGGATCCATCCCCAAAGATGTGATACCATCCGTTATCGAGGCGCACGAACAACCTTCACTCTTTAGAAGGCTAATATGTAAGGCAGCCCTTACTACATGTGACCACTATGTTTATTAATTTAAAACCAAACTATCAATGCAAGAAAGCCGGTTAGCAATGCATTAAGTCTGTAATAAAAAACAGAGGGCAATGAATTGCTCGGAGGGGATTCTTTAGAAGGAATATATGATAACTATTGCTCCTGTTAAAACTGTAACAGTAGGTTAGGCTTCCTTCAGTCTTGGATTTGAGGAAGCGTTAAATATTTATTAATCTTACTTCTGTGTTATGTTGGAAGCAAAGTAACCAGGGAACGTGCAACTACAGAAAGCAACATACAAGAAACAGGGAATTGAGAAGTAAACTCAGAATGTACTGCACAACTAATGGTTAGAAAGACCTAAACCCAAGCAGTTCAGAACTCAACCCCAGATGGATACGGGATATTTGTAATAGTGTCCCACGCTGGCAGACACAGGGGCTGAAGGATGGTTAAAAAGAAGCATCCAAGCCAAATTTTGGCTTTTTTGATACTCATTAGACCAGTCCCCTCCTTCTGATGCTACAGAATACGGGCAGAGGTTGGGGCTCCGCGGGCCGAGGCGCTTACGTACATGTTGATGATGAGGGTGTCGGTGAGATTGCCCAGGGACCAGGCCGCTTTGGCACGGACGTTCGGAGACTTGTCGTGGAGGGAACTGAGAATGGCGTTTGCTGTGTCTGCCACAAACATCACATCCTACAAAAGGAAAAACTGCTGCAAAGTTAGAAAGCTTTAAAAACTCAGGTGGTTTCCTTAGTAACAAACATATACATTCTGGTACCTGCAGAGAGATCAGCTCTATTAATATCCTCTTCTTTTTCAGGTGACAACTTATAACGCCTGTGCTGCACTCTGTACAGCTTTGTTTGATCTTTAATTAACAGCCTAAGCCTGCGTGCTGCCCAAGTTCACCTCTCTTGGGTTGCTGAAAGGTTTCAATATATTATTTAATTTCATTGGTGATTTAGTTACTTTGTATTTTAACATAATTACCCGGACTGCCAATCTTACACTCATCAATCTCACTTTTAAGAAAGTAATTGCTTCTCCAAACTCCCTGTTGAGCTGCCTGTCTAATTTTCTCTTCCATGGCACATTACATCTCATTTTCACTTCCTTGCCTACAGTAAAGGGTTTGCTTTCAAAATATTTTGGACTCAAATCTCAACATCAGCTACTGCATACATTTTTTATTACAATCACCCATTTAAGGGCCCAGTGGAAGAACTAGAGCCTTCCCGCTCAGCCAAGCCAAGGCTCCAGGTCTGGAGGCAGTAAAGAAACGCTATATACACGCTACAGACCAAAAGCAAGAAGAAAGGCCAATTAATTCCAAAAGAACTCATATTCTGTATCTTATGGTGCATCAAACCCATTACAAAATGGCTCAAAATAAGAAAAACGGGCCAGTTCTGACCTGCCGAAGGCAAGAGAAGAGGATGTAGACTCCAAGCGCACGCGCAGCAGCAGCTTTTACCAGCGGGTTCTCACTGTGGTTCAGGCCAAGAAGCAGAGTGACACACAGGATCTGCTGGTCATTCTGCAAGGACAAGTGGTCATGGCAACAGAAAGAAACTGAAAAGATCTCTGTCCCACACAGACAAACAAATGACAAATCCTCTAAGAGACCTTAATATTTGGAATCTGTAACAGCTACCATTCAGAGCTCACTCTTTTCTTTCAAGTAAACTGACTGGCATTTCAGGATGCCACACAGGAAATGGGAATGCTCCAGCAAACACGATCTTGTTGCTGTTAGTTAATATTTTGGCTTCTTTTGTGATCTTATCTACCATCCAAAGGCAGAAGGCAGGGCCCATCAGAGGTAAAACAGACTTTTTTTCCTGCCTTACTTCGCTCTTTCCCCTTCATTAACAAGGACAGCCGGGCAGATGAAGTTCATCCTGGGCAGATTGTCAGTTTACCAACCCATGACAAAGATCTTTGTTTCATCAGAGCCAAGGGTCAGAGTGAGCACTGACTTGACCCCACACGGCCAGGGGGACGAGAGAGCGCACGGGATCAAAGTACGGAGCGATGAAGCACATGCTGTACTTGGAGAAACCAGAGGGAGAATTCCAGAGATACTGCTGCACTAGCAATTCTTGGGCAAACGAGCCCTGGCAGAGTGGCTGCCCATCAAGAAGGGCACAGTGACACAGAAGGAGCTGTACAATGCAGCGGTGAGACACTGCCAAGGCTTTCATGTTTAAAAGCATATTTCACATTGCAAAAGGAGAGTAAGGCCAACATATTTGTTTGCTTCTGCCAGGGCAATCATCGCAGTTTAGGGTTTTAAAAGCCAGCCAAAAGAAAAAACATGCATGCAAATGGGTGAACCCGTGGCTGTTAACTCAGCTGTCTCTTCAAACACTTCACCAGCAAAATAACAACCCTTCACCCCTCCCTCATGCAGTGAAATTCTTCCCCTCCATCTCCCGCACATCACCACCGAGGCTGAGTATTCACAGCGGGGCCAAACAGCTTCTGTGACTCAGAGTTTAATTGTTTAGACAGACTAACTACTCCCAACGTTGCCTTTTCCAGCCTTCAATAGTCACAACTTGTTCAGAATGTTAAAAATAAAAATTCTGCAAGATTCCTCTACCCTCTCCTTGTAAGTTTGAAAAGGCTTTACACTCCTGTGATCTAGTAGACAAGAACAAAGCCTCAATAGATAAAAACTCCAGACTTAAAGGAGTGCTCTCCTACCTGCAGGCTGCTGAAAGCTTCCGGCAAGATAGAGGACAGGGCATCGCAGGCGCTTGTCTGAAGAGTGGCGTGTGGGGAGTTCTGAAGGATGCCAGGTAAAGGGCCATTCAACATCACAGTCCAGAAAGTTACAACCTACAGAGGAAGCAGCCAGGTTTTCCTATTTAAAGTCTGCAATTACACCTAAATTCCACCACAGATTGTGTTTTTCTATGATCATCCTTAAGACATTCTTACAGCAGGTTGCATAATCACACGTGAAAGTGATTACAACTGTTTGGAAGCCTAAAATACTTAGCGTTCAGAAACATTTTAAAGATATTTCAGTGCTGCTATCAAGTACTTATTCACTGAGTTCTGTTTGTTTCCTTCTCAAGGCCACATACGCTCAGATTAGATTGCATTAGGTAGAATTACAGTCCCATTCTTGAATTCACACAGGTGGGTCTTTCCATTTACCTGACAATTTACATTCATATCAAGAAGCAGAAGCCTGGTGCTACTGGAGGCGTTTCCTGTCTCGTAGGGTCACTGGTGACCAGCTCAAAACTTAGCATACACCAAAAAAAATGTAAAACTTGCCTTCTGCTCACAGAAGCAAGACTTACACAGGCCTATGTTACTACTAGAATAGCAGCAACACTCCTCAGCTCCCACAAACTTATCCAACAAACAGGTTCAAACAATGAATTTTTCTGATATCACAGCTGTTATGATTCTGGCTGCTCCCTCTGCACTTGTGAGCAGCCAGAACACGTAGCCTGGCTCTTGTGACAACACAAATTCACCCAAACTCTAGAAGCATATGTCTAGGTTTTATGCAGCAGTAATGATGAATGCAAAATCTGTGCTGTTCTTCCAGCTTTCTGACTTTAGACAGAAAGAGGAGGGATGAGGAAAGGCAGAGAGGCAGTGGTAATGTGATGTGATGTGATAAAAAAAAGCCCAACCACACCTACCTACAGACAAAAAACAGATACCAAAACAATGCAGGAAGTCCACAAAAATTGTTCATATCACCACCTACAAAGCCACAAGGTACTGAGTCCCCTTCTGCTTTCCTGCAACTGATTTACCTGTATCCACGCCAGTAACTTTGCAGAGAGTTCAGGAAAGGAAGCTCAGTGAAGAGGAATCCTAGAGGGAACTCACACACTTACCACGCTGACAGGTACTCTCTGATCAGGGGCCACGGCTGACTCGGGTTTGTACTGCTGCAGAACCCCTGTGCCCAGCTCCTCCAGAAGCTGCAGGGAAACAGAAAGCAACTAGGCCTTTATCAGGGATAACTCAAGTACCACAGAACTACAGCAGTCTCTACCTAGGATTGTACTTACTTACCCAAAGTAAGGGTTTTGTTCCTGACAGGAACAAAAATAAAAGATTCAGTATTGTTTTGGACTCTATTCTGTCCCTGCTAGTGGAAAGATTAGAAGAAAAGCCTTTCTTACATAAATCCTCCAGCTAGAACAGTGTAACAAATTGCTGCACAAAAAGGAACCTCTCTGAGCTTTCCTTTGGGTGACAGACTGCAGTTCCTGCACCAGCTGACGCTAAATCAGGGAAGGACAGTGTTATAGTCCTCATGTGCCCCAAGGTGACTCAGCAGAGCAACAAAACGCTGCTGGGAATTCATAATTGGAAGCAGAAGGTGCATTTCTCAAAGTGTCAGGGTACTGCACTTCCCAAAGCGCTACAGCAGGCACCAGCTCGTTATGGCAGGCTACATCACACATACAGATGCTCTCAATATTCATCACCACTCATCTGCAAAGCACACAAATAGATAAAATTAACAATGTTGATGTTTCCTCGTGCTCTTTACTTTGGCTCCATGAAGCTGAATGGATGGGTCCATTTCTTCCATGCATCTGCAAGCCACTTCTCCAAGTTCTAGGAAGTAGCTCTGAGCCATAGAGAAATAACCTTTTACAAGAAGAGCCAACACCTAAACACAAACAAAAAAAAATTCCATTCAGTGTTTTTTCCTTGTGTTAAACCAAAATACCCCAAATACAAACAGAGAGGGTGTTAATGGGTTAAGCAACCCTGGGACCATACACTAAACTCTGATATAACCAGATACACCGTGCAGCACAACTTCTAGAATACCAGAGCTAATTAAAAACCTCCCCATTCCATTATCTTGTTCAAAAAAGGGCCACAAAAGCAGTATCAGGTAGCAACACAATGAATTATTTACTGTAAGTGAGGTCTCCTGCAGCTAAAAAACTAAGCAAGAGTGCCTGCAAGAGCAGCACTCTCCTGTAATACCACTGCTGTGTTCTGTGCAGCTGGATTTAACAAATATTCATTGTTCCAGAAAAACAGCGAGAATCCTCAGGATGCACATTATAAAAATCTTACTATTTTCTGTGGTTACACGAAGAAAAACAAGGCCAAGTCCCATCATTCACAGCTACTCCTTTAGTCATACCAGCATTGCTCCACAGCTCCTTGCAGATTCTTTGACTGCAAGGCTCTTCTCCACTGTTTTTGAGCAAAACTTTTGATTTCGAATCTTTACGGAGGAGTTTGCAAGGGCAAGACTCACAACCTTCACCAGTCGCCAGCACACACAACCCAATAATATTTAAAAATAATGAAGCTAAGAGAAATCACAGGCAGATGAACTTGCTGCAGCTGGTTTACTATGGGACAGTGACGCTGCAGCCATGGGCACGGCATCGAAGCGTCCCTGCTTTTTCAGTCACAGCAGCAAATGCTTTAACCTAAATCTCACTGAAAGAGCTCGGAGCAAAGGCAACCCACAGCTGAGGCTTGGAGGACGTGAGATAATTTGATACTGTACCAAGCTGTTCATTTCACAATTTAGCTGTTCATCCCCACCTGCAAGGATTCCAGTCGAAGGGGACACGGTTCATAAACGCTGGAAAACGCTGGAAAGTTAGCGTCGCTGTCGGAACAGGAATCCTCTCGGGGCAGAACGACGATGGAAACG
This sequence comes from Calidris pygmaea, assembly GCA_003697955.1. Taxonomy (NCBI): domain Eukaryota; kingdom Metazoa; phylum Chordata; class Aves; order Charadriiformes; family Scolopacidae; genus Calidris; species Calidris pygmaea. The sequence continues at coordinate 962,180 of QJSC01000126.1, forward strand.
CAGAGACGGAGAAGCCAGCACGGTTCTGAAGTTGTACATCCCGCTGGGTGATCTGGAGGTTCCCCTTCTGAGGGGAGAGCTTTCCTCCACTGCTCAGAATTCAGACGGTGAGGGGTGGCACTACCGCTGCTATTTTGCCCTGAAGAACTGGGCTGTTGCAAAAGTAACTGCACCTCTGGTAAAGGTGCTTGGACAGATACTATGGCCCCTAACAACGTGAGACTAGAAACTCGAACATTAACATCTGCAAGAAAGAACAGGGCAGGGGAAGAAAAAGCCAGTCCGTTAGCACCTCACTGACACGTCCGCATCCTTCGTCAGCAGTTCTCAGACACGACAGGTCATAAACATATATATTGTTGTCAAATTTTATATTATGTATTTATAAAGCACGGGGTGGGGGGAATCAACAACTCTTTTGTAATAACCAATGCTGAATTAAGATATAACACGTATAAAGAGGCTCCAGCCAAACAGAATGCAAACCTTTATGAGAAATGTATGGCTTTATCTGGTTCCAAACTCTCGTCAGCAACCCCGGTTTTAAGCGGCCGTACGGTGCATTTGAAACCAAATTCGCAAGGCACTGAAACACACAAAGGAACATACATGCAGCGGTGTTACAACGTCAGCCTGGCCTCCAGCAGATCTGGTTTTACATTTGCAATTTAGGTCATTCGGACAGCTAATTATCTGAGGGCACCTGAAAACAAATGCCCCAATTATCTGCTGTTTGAAAACTGGTTACAACCCTGGCTCCCTAGAACAAGTATTTGACTACTGTGACCTGGCATAAAGACCAAGGAATTTCAATAGCCTGTGGAAAGCTTCTTTTTTGCCAATTTGGATTCCAGTTTTAAAGCCAACGTGAGTCTTCAGAATCACTTCATAGGTTCATTCAGCTCCTAAAGGACTACAGGGAAGAAATGCAGGAACAAGATCATTGTGAAGAGAAAAGAAGCCTTAGGACTCTGCAGGAAGACTCAGTCCATGAAGCCTTGTGAGATGGTAACAGTCTATTTCCCACCACCACCGCAGCCCTCAACAGCTACAATAACTTCTGTGCAATCTTTCTTCAAGATTTAGAGACCAATATAATCTCCTGGGCAGCACTTGAAACATTTACAGTAGAGTTACCTTGACTATTTGTGTCAGTGTTTGAGAAGAGGACTCTGCCACCAGGGCGAGCAGCAGGCAGCGGTGCAGCTCCCGGATGCTGGAAGCAATAGTTACTGAGAAAGGAGTAAAAGCTCTCTTGTGATCATTGGCATCTTCAGCAACAGAAAGAAACTGCTTAGAACCTTCCAGGATGGCTGAGAGAACTTGAAGAGCACAGGCACGGGTCTGGAATGAGAAAACGTTTCCATTACGTACTTTAAATTCTCCATCAGCTCGAAGGAGGTGTTAAAGTTTATGAAAATCTCTTTCTCCAGCAAGAGAAAATTCAACTCCAACTATCTTTTCTCACAACTTTAAGCAGCACACAACCAATCCTTTTATTCCCTTATCCAATACACCCTCTTTTATTTCTTGCAGTAGGGACCATGCAACGCAGATACAGTAGCCAAAGTACTTACTGAAGGCCAGAGGAGACAACTCTTAAGATTAATATGGAAAAAACACAATGATTTTCTCTACTCAGAACTGCCTCACCTTTGGAGAAGGGTCCTTTAAAGCAATAGTCATCAAGGACACTGACTGGGGGCTGCCAATACCGGGTGCATCAGGAACAAACGCTGACCAGTAGCCATAAAGAACTCTCTTTTCCATTGATTTTATAGCAGAGAGGAAACAGGCTAAAGCCCCTTGACGAACATTGGCTTGATAAGATCTTAAAAACAAACAAAGATCCATGAAACAGCAGCAGTGAAAAGTAACGGACTTCACCTCTTTCACTGATGTGAGAAGACATTTTTTAGACCAAGAACAGGAAGAGAAAGAACAAATTTACTTTGAAACCAATATGAGAAAATTGGAAAGCAGGAATTGATGCCACCACATAAATCAAAAGGAAAAGTTATTTTCTCAACAGTTTTGATTAAGAACAAAGCACTAAGATCCTATGGAAGAATCTGCACACACGTAAAATTTGTGCCAGATCTCCAGGAACAAAAAACATGCTTTAACATGATACATGAGGTTAAATTGTTATGAACAAGAGTCGGCTCTGCCACCACGCTTTGTGTTTACACGAACAACAATCACCTCGTTTTACTCTGTATTCCACCTTCAGCATCAGAATATTCTGACTCACTGCTGCTGATGCGTTTCCAACCAGTGCAATGGGAAGAGAAGTGATCCTTCCCAGCAGACACACGTGCAACGTCCGATGCACGAGGCCGAGGATCCGAACAGGGACTGTTCTGCGCATCCCCCAGCCGTAATTTCAGCATGTCTGCTCCAAGGACAGATCCATCTCCTGCATCACCCAAATGTTCTCTTCCTTCTTCCCCAAACTCTCCCTTCTTTTGTTTCCCTTTGGACTTCTTTCTTCGGTTCTGTTTTAAGACGAAAAATAATATTTTTGTTAATCTTTTGAAATAATATCTAGAAAGACATGCAAACATATTGTAGTTGTAAATCTTTTACTAAGGGAAAAGGTCTCATCTGAAAACAAAACTAAGTGCTAATCCAGAATAAAAGCAGAGTTTAACATAATAAATCACACCGTCTTTACAGTACATCAAATTATACAGGTTTCTAAATAAGTTTTTAGATGAGATTTAGTTTAACCAAGAGGTAGCACAGCTATTTAGCATCTTCTGATACAACAATACTGCCTCTTCATCAGTAAAGCAAAAGATTTCCAACAAAATTTTTAGTTAAAAATCATATTTTTCACACCAAAGTGATTAAAGAGGAGGAACAGTAAATACTTTTCTAGTTCTTTTAGATTTACAGTAGATATTTAACGTCTAAAAAGAAACAAGTCAACATGACTATACAACTTTATTTTCTCTAACGTCTTTCAGATAATTGGTAATCCAAAATATTTACAGGGTTAAAAAATAACCTGTAGAAGGATTAAGCAGAACAGATGAGGGAGGGAGGGAGGGAGAAAATCAAGTCTCTAGATGAACTTGACTTCCCTAAGAAAGAGTCAAACAATTGCGCAAGTGTTAGAAGAGAAAATGTAACTTATAAAATAAAAAGCTTTGGCTTTTCTGCAGGCAGCAATCCCGTGTCTGCAGGCCAAGAATTCTTGGCTACAGATGAATAACTGATGCACACAGCTTCGCTTGGGAAAACCAACCTCTGCAGGGCCGTTTGTTCTTGTCACCTGACTCTACAAAGCAACTTTACTCAGTGGAGAGATTTATAAGCAACACCTTTAAAGCAGAGAATGGGAAATGTATCCCCTGCTCAGAACAGAAGGAGCCTGTTGAACTCCAGGTACCGCGTCAGATAACACACAACTGCAACGAACACGTGCACAATGAGCAGAATAATTTCCCCTTACCCCTGTCGGCTTGAAGGCGGCCGGTTCTGATTGCTCCTGTTTGACAGGAGACCTTTTATCGTACTGAGGTAACGGAGCAGGGTACAAGGCTGCGGGCATTTCTATGCTCAGTCCTGGCAGTCCATGAAACATACATTTCTAGAACAGTAACAAAAACATTAGCATTCCTTCCCTTTTTGATGCACAGAAATTTACTGTGTATTTACTCTGGTGTTCATCAATTTTCAGTTGGGCTTGTGATCCTTCCCCAGGTCTTGCCTCTCCCCACGCTACGTAATAGCGATAAAACATCTGAAATTCAATTATCTCTAGAAGGATTTTAAGTAGGTCCAAAAAAACAAAGCCTCCCATCTTTCTCTCACATTCTTTTGTGGGAAGTGCAGTTAAGATGCTGTGAGAGAAACTCTTCTTTATATCTCACGCTACATTTACCCCCACGCTCAGGCTTCTCTGCTCCCTCTCTCTTCTCCTACCGTTTCCCACTTAACACACATCTGGAACACGCACCTTCCAGTGCCTGCCTCTTCTTCAAGGTGGATTTAAGTATTTACCTTTAATACTGCAAGAAGAGATCCAATTTGGTCAGTTTGCGTTAGTTTCATCTTCCCACCATTGAGAAGTGACTGGATACCTTTCAGTGCATTTTGCAGTAACTGAAAACCAAAGCACAGAACTAATTACTTTTCCTTCCCTTCCCAAAGCACCGAAGATTCACATCTTTCAGGTGAATTTCTAGGCAATTATGGTTTTGCTCAACTGAAAAAAAAAAATATTACCCTATTTAAGCAAAATCTCAGTTGACAATATTCCCAATTCCAATATTCCAGCAGCACAATCTCCTAATTAGAGTATTCTAGACCATTAGACTCCCGCTTACCATGCAAAAAGTGATGTCATCTACATCAGAGGCTTTTGAAGACTGTAGAACACTTAGAAAAGTTTGAAAACAGACGCTTCTGTACGACTCATCCAAGTATGGCTGCCCAGGCACACTAAAATTAAAGCAGGAGGAGACAAATGGTTGGTTTACAGTCTGTCCCACATTATAATGTTACACAAACTCAAGCTGTCGCACTTATAAATGCTTTTAGGCAAAATTTGGCATTGAAAAGGGCCTAGAATGACTTTTGCCATTTCCCTAGTTTCCATGAAGTCTGAACAACCTTCATGTGTTGAAATATTTTAATGTCCACTGAACTCACTGCATGAAGAGAGAGGGCAACCACATCACTTTGCTTTTGTGCCCCTGAGTGCCATTAGTAAGAGATGGCCATTGTTGCAGTGGATTTAGAGTCATTAAACAAATCCTGTTGTAATGGATTCCTAAGCACTTGGTTCCAACACATTTAATTACTTAAACCACCAATGCGTGTTTGATAATACTCACAGGACAACTCTAATATTGCAACTGGTTTTCCTGAAATTAGAATCAGAGAAGAGTTGAGGTTGGAAGGAACCTCTGGAGACCATCTAGTCCAACCCCCTTGCTTAAAGTAGGCTCAACCAGAGCAGGTTGTCCAGGACCATGTCCAGTTGGGTTTTGAATATCTCCAAGGATGGAGACTCCACGGCCTCTCTGGGCAACTGGTTCCAGTGTTCAGTAATCCTTATTTTAAATTTTTTTTTCTTCCTTATGTTTCATCAGAATTTCCTGCATTATTTCAGTTTGTCCCCATTGCCTCTTGTCCTTTCACTGGGCACCACTGGGAACAGTCTGGTTTTGTCATCTTCCTTCCCTGCCATCGTGTATTTATACACATTGGTAAGATCCTTGCTGAGCCTTCTCCAGGCTGAACAATCCCAAGTCTCCACAGAGAAAAATCATCATGCCCCAAACTGCCAGATATTGCATTTATTTACATTAAATAGTTCTCCAGACTTCATCTGTAAGTGCCAAAATTCCAAGATTTTGTGTTTGTTGGGTTTTTTTAAACAACTATTAACCAAAACACTTTTACAGCAAGTCCAAGAATCTATTGCTTTTATTAATTACTTGCTTGCCCACAGAGACTGGTTTGTCAAAATTCTTCCCCTATAGCAGCCAATAAAGATTTGATGTCGCTGTGGCATCAGCATATTTACATGTGGAATGGAAAAATGGATTAATTGCAAAAAAGTAACTGATAATCACTATAAAAACCTGTAGCTGACCACTTCTTAGGCAAAAATAACTCAAAGAATCACTGCAGGGACCAAACAGCACAACGCTTTTTCTTTTCTTCCCTAAATTAATCTCTACAACATTATTTCTGGAAAACTGATTACGATTTTATCCACAAATGATACAATATCACGGAGCACTAAAGTTTTAGATTTCAAATTCATGCAAATAGATCTTACTGGTCCTCAATTTACTATTCCTGGCACAGAGAGAGCAGACCTGCCGTCCGTGCCCTCAGACGGATGTCTTCTAAAGCATCCACCCCACTGCTGGAAAAGGCTTTTACGCACCCGAGACAGAGGTTTGCCATGCCGCGCACTGCCGCCCTCCTGAGCTCCACGTCGGGCTGAGCAGAGCCACTGAGCTGCACCAGGAGCCCAGTCTCACCCAGCAAATCCGGGAGATACTGAAAACAAACCACCAAAAGTCATTACAAATCCAGGAGATACTAAAAAACAAATCACCAAAAGTCATTGGGGGTCAGTGCTCTTCCCTCAGCCCTCCTGGTCCTTCTGTTTGGGAGACAAAAATATCTATGCTACATAAAAAAAAGATCTGTCAGCAGCAATTTCAGATTCCACAGACGGATTATGTTTATTAACAATGACACGAAAATATTAATTCCCAAAGTTCTTGTATTTTGTATTTTAAAAGCGTTGAGCATGAGCATAGTTGACACTGAGTCCCAGTTTATGCTTTCTTCCCAAACATAAAGCTACGTCAGTAGCAACTGCTGCTGCTATATAGGCTACAAGCCCACGCGAGCTGGCAGCTCCCAAACTGCCAGCATCACCGCCCCGCGCCGCAGCCCAACCACAGAAACTGCTCTGCGAGCTGCCAAGCGCTGGTGACAGCAGGGGAATTCAACACATCACACACTATCAGTCACACAGGGAGCTCGGGACAAACCTTGGGACTGAGACCTGATAGTTCCCAGTTTGAAAGGGCTTTGAGCCCACCACACTCTAAAGACCTGATCCAGTTACAGGGTAAGTTTCAGGATCCTCAATGGAAGCTGCTGTATAATGTGCAATTTGAAGCTCCCTGGGGTTTTCCTGCTTGACGCACAGGCCCACAGGGTGGTTACTCTGCAGACCGAGCTGGTGCCCATCTTTAAAAGTGTGACTTTGGCTCAAGCCAAGTAATAGGTGGTCCCTACAGCTACAGCCTCAAGGTATAGAGGTATTTGGCATGGAAGGAATCTTCTTATCCACTGATTATTAGTATACATACACCTCTCACACCTGAAATTCAATTTTTCCACAAATATCAGTTACTACTTAAATAGAATCACAGAATATCTTGAGTTGGAAGGGACCCTTAAGGATCATTGAGTCCAACTCCTTGCTCCTCACAGAAGCATAACTGCACGTAACTTCACACAACTGTAAAAGACTTCAGTTTGCATTTAAATTATCTTAAACTTTTAATTATGACAACAAACAGGAACAGTCAATGCAGCATTAAGAAACCATGCAGAGCAAGTAGATAAAAAAGCTGTTGCACAATGTATCTGCTGAACCTCTTACGACCCAAGGCTTTGAATTTCAGTTTTTGGCAGTGGATTCCAACAAGTCTTTTGCTTTATTTTTGTTGCTATGTGAGGTGATCCACCTTTATCAGGCTGATTCAAAATCATAATTCTTCTAAATGGGATTATTCTTAACATAAAAGATGTGGTGATTTGAGAACACGATACTTTTTTATTCTGTCTTTTGGGGAAAAAAAAACAAGACAGTAGAAACAGCAAAAGGGTGCAAATATTTTTGTGGTTACTTTCTCAGCCTTTAAACTCACCTTCTGACATTTAGGTCCATTATTGTAAACAAGAGCTGCTAAGGCTTGCAGAATTTCAACATGTGTCCATGAGCTGCACTGCTTAAGTGCAGAGATGCAGTAGGAGAGAAGAAAATTCAGGTTCTGTTCATCAACCATAACCTGCCCCAACAGAAAAAGACTGTGGTCAACAAACCATCATCTTGTACTGCTAGAATCATTCTATCCAGATTTATTGGTTACAGACTTGGGGGATCTTGGCTGTTAAAATTATTCATGATCATAGCATCAGACAACGTTTAAGAAATGGATAAATCAACACAAGAGTCCTATAACCACGATGATGTATCACTTCTGACTGAGAGATGGTTTTACAAGAGGAACCACGCTAGAACCCCAGATCAGAACCTCAGCTAAGAATAAATAATCAATACAGTGAAAATCTGAGAAACTCTACATAAAGATCAGCTCCGTAGCCTCATAAAAGAGATAGTGCAGTGTGGGACCAGGGAGCCAGAACACAGGGAAAGGAGGGACAGGGTCAAACTTTCTGTACCTGAAATCTGTTAAGTAAGTGGTGGATAAGCTGACAAACTTTGCTGACAAGATGTTCCTGATCAAGGTGAACCAGCTGACAGGCTTGGACAAGCACAGCACAAACATCCTGGAAAAGAAAGTCTCGTTTGATTACTTAGAAACTACAAAGCTAGGGTGGAAACCACATCATCAGCTAAGACTTTGATCACAAAAGCAGATCTGTGTGTGGATACCATTAGCGTCAATACACACAGATAATGTAACGAAATGAATAAAACTGAGCTTCCCCTCAGTTATCCCCAAACCTTCAGCCTGATAAACGCAGAGATCTGCATTTTGAATCCGTGTCAGCATGAGTGCTGCTCAAACAATACCACTTCATCACTGGAGCAAAAGCAAAGCCAATAATAATGGCAAAAGAAAAATACAAAGTTAGATCAAGGAACAGAGCAGGTTGGAGGGAAGGAGCACTGTCCAAAAATGAATTAATTTCAAAATGTAAAGCCTACTCTGGAAATAAAATGATGAAAAATTGGTAAGTCAGTACTGTTTACAGCGTAATAATGAAGGACAGTGCGCTCCAAATGAAGCAGTATCAACACTGAAATACTACAGTACTCAACTTTGCAAGGCTGACTTTAAAGACTACAAAATTTTTAATTGAATACCAGACTGAAAATTGCCCAGTCCCCATGCCCACAGTCCCACCCGCTGCCCACTCACTGGTGTCGCCCACCGCCTCCACCCGTGTTCATCCTCCCCTGCTGCCGGGACGCGTGTGCCAACCCCGGCAGGGTTTCGGCATGGGGCAGCAGAGCTCCAGTCCCTTGATTATCCTCTGCTGGGAGCTCCCCCATGGAATCATAGAATGGTTTGGGTGGGAAGGGACCTTTGAAGCCCACCTTGTTCATCTCCTTGCCATGACCAGGGACATCTCCAACTAGAGCAGGTTGCTCAAAGCCCCATCCAACTTGACCTGTAATGTTTCCAGGGATGGGGCATCCACCACGGAGTCACGGAATTGTTGGAGTTGGAAGGGACCCTCTAGAGATCATCCAGTCCCACTCCCCTGCCAAAACAGACTTGCCCAGAGCACATCACTCAGGAGCATCCAGGCGGGGCTTGAAGATCTCCAGAGAAGGGGACTCCACACCCTCCCTGGGCAGCCTCTGCCAGGGCTCTGCCACCCTCACCCCAAAGAAGTTCTTCCTCACATTGGAGAGGAACTTCCCATGGTCCAGCTTGTGCCCGTTGCCCCTCGTCCTGTCACTGGGAACCACTGAAAAGAGTCTGGCTCCATCCTCCTTCAGCCCACCCTTTAGATCCTTGGAAGCATTAATAAGGTCTCCCCTCAGCCTTCTCTTCTCCAGGCTCAAGAGTCCCAGCTCTCTCAGCCTTTCCTCATCAGGGAGATGCTCCAATCATTCCATCATCTTTGTTGCCCTACACACCTCTCTGGGCAACCTGGGCCAGCGTCTCACCACCCTCAGCGTAAAACATTTCTTCCTTATCTCTAGGCTAAATCTCCCCTCTTTTAGGTTAAAGCCGTTCCCCCTTGTCCCATGGCAGCAGGCCCTGCTAAAAACCCGTCTGTCCCCATCTTTGCTGTCGGCCCTTTCAGGGACGGGAAGGCCGTGGGGGGTGCACCCCTGGGAAAGCACCGCACCCCCTCCCGCGGGGCCGCGCACACGCGTGTCCCCCACATGAGGGGCCACAGATGGGGGGGGGGGGGGGGAGGGGGGGGAGAACCCCGCGTCAGTGTGCGCTCACACGCGTGATGTGTACACCCCCGGGAGGTGCAGACCCACGTGCGAGCGCCTTCTTACACACACACACACACACACCCCGCGCGTGTGCGGCCCCCGCGGCCCCGCTCCCCCCCGCCGTACCTGCGGGCTGGGCCCGACCGCCGGCGCCGGCCCGCAGCTCTCGGAGATGAGCTGGTCGAAGAGCAGGTGGAGCTCGGTGCGGCGGCGGCCGCCGCCGTCGTCGTCGTCGTCGGGCCTCTCCGCGCCGGGTTGAGGCCGCAGGGCGCCCAACCGCGCCAGGTATCGACGGAAAGAGCCGCCCGGCTCCTCCGCCTCCGGTCCCGCCACCGCCGCCATCTTGCGTCCTGCCGGCAGCGCCGCTATGGCAACGGGGAGCACTTCCGGGGCGACTACGGCGGCCGGGAGGGGCCTACAATCCCCGGGACCCCGCTGAGCGACCGGGATCGGTCCAGGCGCTTTCTGAGGGACCGAGTTCTCACCTGGAGGGAGCGGGGAGAGCCCCGGTGAAGGGCGGCGGGGCTGAGGGGCGAGCTCCGGCGGGCAGGGGGGGGCCAGCAGCCGTGACAACGCTGCCAGGCCACGTCGCGCTCCCCGCCATGTCGCGCAGCCGAGGGGCTGGCGGCCCTGTCACCCTCACGGCCGTGTCCCGTCAGCGGCGTGGGGGGGGGGAGCTCGGTGCCCGCCCCGGTGTCGCAGCCCCCCCCTCCCGGTGTCGCAGCCCCCCGGGGCCAGCCCGGAGAACCCCGGCCTCCCCCCAGGTCTGGGGGGGCTGCCCCGTCGGACACACCGGGTGCTTCTTTAAGAAGGCACAGGGAGTGACGGATTTAGCCTGAAATGAGCCCAAAGTCCTCGGCTGCGGAGCTGGAACGGGTTCCTCCTGTCCCACAGTCACTGCCCTGGTCTGTCCCCTTATCCCGAATAAGGGATTTCGGCCCTGGGGACACAAGGGGGTGGAGGTTGGGAAGAAGAAAGTGGTGACCTGGAGGACATCGCTCCGGGTCTGAGCTGCACCTCGCCCGGAATTAGTCTCTGGCTGATGGGTGGCATCAAATGAACCCAACGGTCAGTGTCCCGCCATTTCCTTGAGGATCCCAGGAGAGAGGCCGAGGGCTGGAAGGCTCCAGCTGACGGGGGAATACTCTGGACCAGGCGTTACGGGCACACTGCCAGCACGGGGCTCTGCATCACGTCGTCCTCGCCTTCCACGTCACAAGCCAAGGTCTGGTACCTCCCTCCAGAGACTCTCCTGCCTCTGGTTTTAGAAGTTCCACCTAAACATGAGGAGGAACTTCTTTCCTGTGAGGGTGGCAGAGCCCTGGAACAGGCTGCCCAGGGAGGTGGTGGAGTCTCCTCTGGGACAATCAAACCCAGCCTGGACACGTTCCTGTGGGACCTGCTCTGGGTGGACCTGCTCTGGCAGGGGGTTGGACTGGATGATCTCCAGAGGTCCCTTCCAACCCCGTGTGATTCTGTGGTTTACCTCGCTTCACCTTCTTTTCATTTCCTTATCAGACTGAGCAAGAAAAGTACGTCCTTTGCCACCAGTGCCATCGCCTTGGCTTTCTCCTTCGCCCTGGGCTCTCTGACTTTGTCTAATTGCTCTGCTTCTTACCTTTATCGTTCCATTTGTTCTTCATTATTTGTTCCCCCAGAAGTCCCCAGCAGGCCCCTGAGGCAGGCACAGAGAAACACGTAGCAAAGAGGCAGCCTCAAGCAGTACTGCCTATTAGTATTGTGCGAGGATGATTTTAGAGAGCTCTTTGCAATCGCTCTGGGGACAGACAGCAGCTGCTCCGTGTCCTCTAAGTGCTCTGGGAGGCTGCGGAAAAAGGAGGAGCACGTGGCCACCTTCACAGCAGCAGAGCCTTCACAGAATCATGGAATTGTTGGAGTTGAAAGGGACCCTCTAGAGATGATCTAGTCCAACTCCCCTGCCGAAGCAGGATTGCCCAGAGCACATCACTAAGGAGCATCCAGGCGGGGCTTGAAGATCTCCAGAGAAGGGGACTCCACACCCTCCCTGGGCAGCCTCTTCCAGGGCTCTGCCACCCTCACCAGAAAGAAGTTCTTTCTCAGATTGGAGTGGAACTTCCCATGGTCCAGCTTGTGCCCGTTGCCCCTCGTCCTGTCACCGGGAACCACTGAAAAGAGTCCGGCTCCATCCTCCCTCAAACCGCCCTTTAGATATTTATAAGCATTAATAAGGTCTCCCCTCAGCCTTCTCTTCTCCAGGCTCAAGAGTCCCAGCTCTCTCAGCCTTTCCTCATCAGGGAGATGCTCCAATCCCTCCATCATCTTTGTTGCCCTACGCTGGACTCTTTCCAGTAGTTCCCCGTCTCCTTCATCCCTGTCAGAAGAAACACAGCCATGGTTTTGGTGTGAAAACCCATCTGGTGGGTGGGTAAATGCTGCTTGGGAGTTGCACCCTCCCGTGTCACACAGCTGCTTCGAGCCCTGCCATCGCTCCAGCCAGTGCTGGGGACCGGGGTGGGATGGAGAACGGGGAGAGCCCCGGCACCCACCCTGTGGCAGCACCTCCTGGCACTTCCTTCCATCCTGGAAAGCCCTTGTTGCACCTGCAGCGTCCGTGGGTTCAACGTGGTGGCCGTGTGGGAGCCGGGGTCTTGGCTGCCACCCGCTGTCACCCCGCGTCCCATCTGGGGACAGACTCAGGCAGAGCCACGTTAGGTTTGGGATTTCAAACCCTGGAATGTCAGCGTTGCCTTCCCAACAGCTCCGCTTGGCACAAATTTCTACCAAGCCTACACTCGGGGACCTTCTTTTGGGTTTGTTCCTTCTATGTTGCGATTTATTCTTTTTAAAACTTCCTAATACATATTTAAAGCTCTTTCCTCTGTTTTGGAAAGGGAGCTGCAGTGTGTGTTTTGACAGCAGCCCCTGCTTTTCACCCTAATAAATCGGTGACTGACCACAGGCTGGCACCTTGCATGGGCTTAGAAAGCCACGAAACCAGCCCCGAGCGGGGTAAAGATGCCCTGGGTTTAGGGAATAACCCCACTGAAACCAGCGACGTGACACCAAGACACATTTTACCAGCGCCTGGTAAAACTTTACATTTACTCACCTCTCAAAAGCCCCAAAGAACAGCAAACATGGCAGGATGCAGCGGTGGCCGCGAGGGAGAACAGCGCCAGTCGCCAGTCCAGGACTCTTAGCCGTGCTCTGCCACTGTCATGCAAATACATCTGGTTGAGCAGCTCAGGGGCAGACTTCAAAAGGACGGAGAAGTCATTAGAACCACAGTTCAAAGCAAAAAAAAAAAATAAGCAGCTGGTTTAGGCCATCTGGTAGGGGACACAAAAAGGGTCTCTTTCTTCCCCAGTCAGTCTATGAAATTTTCATTAATTGTAGGAACACCTTCCAACATTAACCAACGAAATGGTGTTAAAAATCTAAGCCTCAGTAAATCATGGGGACTCCTGTGTTAGGAAAACAAGGTGGCTACACTCTGGTGGGTTCTTTCCTCCCCTGGAACACAGCTGGCCATAATTATAATTTTAGGTGGGCGTTCACAAAGCAAATTAGTGGGGATTGGATTCCTCTGCTCCTTTGAAGGTCCCAGGGAAGAATGTGGACAGGATGGTTCCCCAGGCTGTGGGGGATTCTCCTTCTCTATTGATTTCAGCAGCCACATTTGCCTTAAAAACATGCACAGAAAGTGTCATCGCTTGGGCTCCTTTCTCCTGGGCTGGGTCCCACCAGCTGGGATGTGCAGGGATGGGGGCTTGGCATCCCGGGATCCCTGCGCTCGCAGCGGGATCCACGCTCCTCTGGGTACCCGGGAGCCAGGCTGAGCCCAGGCAAACGCCAACAGCATTGTGCCAACCCTGTGTGGTCACAGCTTAAATAAAACCCCCACCTCCCTGTGGCTCCCCCCCGCTGCCCAGTGACATCCCAGCCAAGGAAATTCCAGCTGCACAGCTCAGCAGAAATCCCCGGGTTCGCTGCTCTCATCTCAAGGCCCCCAAGAGCTCCTGGAAATGAATATTCCTGCTGAATATATGGATGAGTTCCTTGAGATTCAGGCAGGTGGTTTGATAACGCCGGGCGGGTGGCAGCTGCCACGGGGACACCAAACTAAACAGGAGCCACGATCGAGAGCTCAAGGGCAGGGCAGGAACCTGCTGATTTTGACAAAGTGATGACCTGGGAGCTGCCGCCAGCACTTCCAGCCTCCTCCTCCCCTTCCAGATCTGTCTCTTCCTCCTAAAGATGGAATGGAGGGAGTTCATCTGAATCTTAATGCCCTGGGAGAGAAGTGCCCCAAAATTCAACTGGGGGTTTCAGTCCAAAGCTTTCCCAAACAGTGCTGTTTCTGTCAGCTTTGGTCCTCTTCCCTGGGACTGTCCAAATTTACCAACTTTCCACTTCCCATCAGCAGCATTTCAAAGCAGATCAAACACCCTGACCCCAGAAAAATCCCCCGATCCTCCGACGTGCTCATACACAGGGGGAACTCGATGTGGCTGCACCCCGTTTTGCCTGCGCCGTGCGGAGCATCGCCGGGCGTTACACACCAGTGTGATGAGCTGTGCCGTCCTCAGCCACGCTGGTTCTGGGGGGACTTGCCCGGGTTAGGGAGCGGGAGAGCAGCCGGGCTGGGGGCAGCGGGACCAGAAAAACTACTTGCCCCAGGGCAGAGATGGGTGAAGGAGCAGGGGCTGTCCCGGGGAGACCCCAGCCGCAGACGGGTGCCTGAAAACGTGCACTCCATCCCTGGGAGGGGGATTTGTGAGTGCCCCCCCCCACGTGCAAATTGAGCCCCGATACAATACTCAACTTTATCTCCACTGGTGCCGAAGGTGTCTCCCACTGCCTTCCCGGCTGTTTTCCAGCTGACGGGACAAACAGCGCTGGCTCCGGCTGCTTCGCCACTGAAGGACAGACCCAAATACTTGAAATACTTTCCTAATCTCATTTTCTCATGCAAACGACTGCTGGGTTCCCAGGGATGTCGCTCCGAGGCGGCAGCAGCCATGGGACAGGGTGTGTGGGATGGCAAGGGAAGGAACTCGCCCGGGGGGGGGGTTCCACTAGCCCCCTGAGCCTTCTCCTGTGGTCCCACCATGGAAAGGGTGCCCGAGCCAGCACCCACCTCGCCTGGACCCTCACCTTGCTCCTCTCAGGCCCAGCCATGCCCTGGCTGCAGGTGTCCTGCTGATTTGGCTAATTAGGATAATTCCTCCCCCTGCAATGAGGGCCATTAAACCTCCTTTCACACAGGAACACCAGTGGGCTGGGGTCACCAGCTCTTCTGGGAAGGGGAGGTCGGGATTCCCGAGCTGTTTCTGTATGGAAGAACTATTTAATGTGGCTTAAATCCACTGCGTTCTGGGCTCACAGCTGAGTCTGGTGCAGAGATTTTGGAAAAGATGCTTCTGCCTCCCCCTTGTGCTCCCCTCCCTGGGCGTTATCTCCCCAGAGCTGGCAGAGGCTGGGATATTTCCAGGTCTGCTTTCCCTGGGAGGTGGTGGGGACCCCGGGGGACACCTGCCTGGTGGCAGCGGCGCCTGCAAACGCCTCCCCCGGCAGAAAATAGCGCAGACTCGCTTTTTTAGTTATACACCTAAATCTGTTTTCATCCGTTGCACGTTTTCACACGAGATACGGTAAATAACCAGGAAAAACTACTTGCCCCGGACCAGGGAGGGGTGAAGGAGCAGGGGCTGCCACCCTCCCGGGTGGGCAGGGTCCCCCAGACGCCCCGCAGCCCACGGGGAGAGGGGAGCACGGGAGCGCAGAGACCCGCTGGGAGCTGGAGAGAGAGCGGCGCTCGCGGCCGAACCAGCAGCAACCTGCCAGGGAGGCACACCAAACATGAGCTAATCCCAACAAAAATAGGAGTGAAATCATAATTCATATGCATAATTCATGTGCATAATTTTATCTCCGCTGTACGCTCTCTGGGGATGTATTCTAGAAAATGCTTTCTTTCCCCTCCCCTCAGCGCTCGCGTCCTTCCAAAAAGTGCCGTAGACGCCAACCATTGGAGGCAGCGAGAGGTAGTAGCTTTGCTGGGTTACTGAATAAATGCTAAATTTGTCCTGAGTTTCTAGCCTATGTCTTGGCAAGTTCTGCAGAGTGAAGCTGTCGCATAAGCCACGCAGGCTTGTCATAATCACAGGATTTTAATTGCTTTCATTGTGAACCCCGGCTACTGATTGTATCTGCATGGAACGCTGTTAACAGTTTGCACTGGCAAATGCTAAAAACGTTAAACAATAATGGCAATTAAGAGATAATTATAGTTATTCTGAAGCAAGGAGTGGAGTTAAGACTCGGAGAAGACATCCTGAACGGCCAGGAAGCGTTGCTCTGTTTACTGCGCAGACTTCAAGCTGCTTTTTCCGTGAGGAGAGATCCGCCAGATTTAATTGCTTAATGATTTTCTATGAAATATTTAAGTAGCGCGGTATCTTTAGCCAGCCCCGGCTCTGCCTGGACTGCACGTGTCAGCCTTGCTGGAGGAGGGTGGCAGCGCCAGAGCCCTGGCCTGGCACCCGACCTGTGCTGAGTCACACGGTGCTTTTCTTCTGCTAATTATAACGGAGGAAAGGTCCGGGGACCCCCTGCCGGCACCCATGGGTGCCATCCCGCTGCAAGCTGTGGTGTCAGAGGGAGCAGTGCCAAGGTGGGTCTGGGTTTACCGTGTCCAAACTGACCCACGGAGGAGCAGATGCTTTTGGCCAGGTCATTTTGAAGCCTGAAGAGAAAACAGGACTTTGAAAAACGGATTTTAGGAGGAGGTTTTGTCCTTGTCGCAGCCTTCTGGGCTTTCCTCAAAAACAAAAAAGGCATTTATTTTTATTATTTTTTTTTTCCCCAGAGCCGTGTTCCGGGCCGGGCACCAGCCGCCTGCGTGTGGGCTGCACCCGAGGCACGTCCCGGTGTCAGCCCCTCCATCCCTTCCTGCTGGAGCGGCCCCGGTGGGCAGCAGGCGAGAGGGGGGTGAGATTAAACCCCAAACCTCTCATCGAACACCTCGCGGAAAAAATATCGGTTGTAAGAATGGATTTCCGTTCCTCTGACTCAGCTTAAGCAAATGCAGAGCTAAAGCTGGGGTCACTCCCTGGGTAAACCCCGGGAAATCCTTCCGTCGTTCCCGGCGGCGCCCAACCTGCTCAGGGGTCGGACACGGGGAAAACCTTTCCCGATGGCCCCGCGGCAGCCAAGGGCGACGTGCTGGTGGGAGCAGGCGACCAGCTCTGCAGATTCCAGCCCTGTCCCTGCGTGGGACTGGGTGGCGGGAACAAAGAGGGGCTTTCACTGGGCTCACCCCGCGCAGGGACCGCCGTGGCGAATTCCTCGGATGCTTTCCTGGGCTGGGACCAACGCTCTGCGCGGGGAGAGCGGGGGGCTCCCAGCGATCTCCTCCCCCTGAAAGCACTTCATTCACACCCAGGCTGGAAGGAGGTGAAAGAAAAGGCCCCGCACGTGTTTAAATGCAGCGGGGGCCCTACTGCACAGCAGGGGGGGGGGGCTTGGATCTCTCCCCAAAAGCCTCCCTTGCCCGGCGAGCCGGGGCGGGGGGAGAGGGCACACAGCCCGGCCGGGGTCTGGGCAAGCAGCTGAGCTGCGGTCGGGCTGCTCCGCAACGGCCATAAATCAATGGAGATGCGTAAGCAAGGGAGGGAACAAAGGACATGGAGAGATGCCACGGCGTTCGGCGGCGGCCACGCCAGAGGATGGCGTCTGAGGAAAACCTCCGACCAAGCCTGCGAGGGTCCCGGCCCCACGTCCTGCAGGGGGATGAGAGGTGGCCCCGCTCCCTGCCCCCCCAGAAAGGCCGGTGGGGAAGGGCCACCGTACGGGGGAACAAGGGGCGCGCGGGGACGAGGGAGGTGGCAGAACGTGACGTCCCGCCTCACCCACAACCCCAGCAACGCTCCTCTGCAGCACCATTGATTTTTCCACCAGGCCACCGCGAGCTCTGGTGCCTTTGCTCCGAGTCCCCGGCGCTAGGACAGAAGGACACGGGCTGTGAGGCCGCTCCAGCAGCAGGAGGATCCAAGCTCCACCAGGGCTGGATAAAACCCGGGTAAAACTGTTCCTCGAGCTCAACCCAGCACCAAACCCTGATAAGCAGCGGAGCAGAGCCTGGGGTTGCCCCCCTGGGGTAGGGACAGGGACCAGAGTGGGGTCCAGCAGGGCAGCTCCCTCCTTACCCCCCCATGCTGGGTGCTGAGACCACCAGGGCTGGGTGCAGGAGAAGACCAGTGCCTGCCATCGCTGACAGAAGGGCTGGGGAAGGCGCTGACCTGACGATAAGTAGTTATTTGTCTCATTGGTAATGAGTTATTACTCAGCCTCAGCTAGACACTGCCTTAAGGGAGGAAACATCTGATCATCTTTTAATAAACACAGTTGGCTCCTGTGAGGCTCCTGCAGCTCCTTTATCTATAAAGCGCTCTGAGACGCATGACTTGTGCACAGACAGCACTGCTGTGAGTCACAGTCTGGGAAAGGGTGTCAGAATCCTCGCTCAAAAAATAGAACAAAGCAGGGAAACCTCGGGTGGGCAGGGATGGCACAGCCTTGCTTCCTTCACCGCGTGCCACCGGCCTCCTAAGGATTCACCCGTCAGAGATGGAAAGCGAGATAAAAAATTATTTCCACGTTTTTTCTCTCTTCATCTCAAACCTCCCGCAAAAGCGCTGCGAGGAGGAACATGTCCATGGGGCACGGGGTTTGCCAGCGACGGGCTCTTGCTTCCACGTGTTCAGAGAAGACCAATGCCACCACGGCAGCGCTGCAGGGTGGGAGGGAAGGAGAGCGCTGGCCCCCCCAGCCCTCCCCGGTGAAGGGTGCAACACGCAGGCCCTGCGCAGGGTGCTCAGGGTGGGGACAACATCACCATCACTTTGTCCCATCCCAGGTGGTCCTGGAGAAGGGAGAATGTTGTGCCAGGCAGGGAGCAAGGATAGCTCTGCCTAACGGAGTCACACACCTCCTGCAGCTTCAAACTTTATCCAGTTCTGGGCTCCCCAGTTCCAGAGGGACAGGGAACTGCTGGAGAGAGTCCAGCGTAGGGCAACAGAGATGATGGAGGGACTGGAGCATCTCCCTGATGAGGAAAGGCTGAGAGAGCTGGGGCTCTTGAGCCTGGAGAAGAGAAGGCTGAGGGGAGACATTATTAATGCTTATAAATATCTAAAGGGCGGTTTGAGGGAGGATGGAGCCAGACTCTTTTCAGTGGTTCCCAGTGACAGGACGAGGGGTAACGGGCACAAGCTGGACCATGGGAAGTTCCACTCCAATCTGAGGAAGAACTTCTTTGGGGTGAGGGTGGCAGAGCCCTGGAAGAGGCTGCCCAGGGAGGGTGTGGAGTCCCCTTCTCTGGAGATCTTCAAGACCCAGTGGATGCTCCTGAGTGATGTGCTCTGGGCAGCCCTGCTTCGGCAGGGGAGTGGGACTGGATGATCTCTGGAGGATCCCTTCCAACTCTGACAATCCCCTGATTCGCACCGCGCTCCCTCTGCAAAAGAGAGAGTCCTAGATACTGTCTCAGTAGTTACACACACCAAAAGCCAGCCCGCCTGCTCCTCAGTGCCGCAGAGCTTTGCTTTCGTAAGGCCACATCTGGAAGAAATACTCAAGATGAGGAATTGAGTAACTTGGCTTGTACAAGAGGAAATAATGTGATGCTCTCCCCGGCCACGAAGCGCACGGTTACCCCCGGACTCTGCACCCACAGCTCCAGCAGCACCCCCATCTCAGACTCCCCCCACAATCCGACGTTCGCTGAACGCTTGGAAGGCAGGACAGCAACGTATATTGAATTTACATTTAAATAGCATTTTTTTTTGCCCCAAACACATCTGGAAGCAGTTTCTTTCTCCAGATGTTTCCCCCCCTCAAAATACATACCTTCCACTCGGTGTTCCAGATGTTTCCAAGTAGCCTCGTGCCCCCGTTGCAGCAGAGCAGCTGTTGTGGGGATGCTGTTGGGTCTCCCCAGCAGGGAAGCAGTTAATGCTCCGAGGCAGGGTGCAGGACACCTGCCTGCTGGAAACCGGAGACAAAGCAGGAGCCCGGGCAATGGAAAAAGTCAGAGCCAAGAGCTGTGTCAGGCAGCTGCTGGGGAGCAGGAGGGGAGGCAGCAGGGGACAGAAAGCTCCATGTTAAACCCTCCCCCGGCTCTCAGCCGTGCAGGGGGAAACGCTGCTGAACCCCAGGCAGTTTTGTGTCTTCCAGAGCGCCGGTGCTACCCAAAAGCTGGTCTAAGGGGGAGGCTGGGGACACACAGCACCGGTGTCCACGGCAGGGGTTACAGGGAGGTGAGCAGGGCTGGGTTTCGCTGTCTAATTGCCAAAGGTGTGAGCTAGAGCTTCTTTTCCTTAGCCTGAAGCCGGGCTCCTGCTGCAGTGACACATCCAAGGAAACACCAAACACGCTTCCCATTCCTGCGCCTCAGCTCCAGGGCACAGCATCCTGCCAGGGCCCCCCCGTCCCACCAGGGACCCACTGACACCAGCACCACAGCCACTGGAGCACGTGCTGCTGCTTTCCCACAGCTTCCCAAAGTTTTTCAGCCCAGATTTGGACGAGCAGCCTCCTGGGTTGCAGCCGGTGTTCAGGAGCCACTTTCCCTGCCGCTGGCTGTGACCAAGAGGCCTGGGCACCAAGGGGGCTCGACCCCCCCAGCCCCACACGGCTGTGAGTGTTTTCTTGGAGCCGCAGCGCAGCTCAACTGGAGTTTTAAGCCCCGAAACGCGGCTGCCAGCGAAAAGGCTGGCTGGGACCGGCTGAGGGAGGAGCATCACTCCCAGCTCCCCCCAAAGTAGAAGCCACCTCTGCTTTTCAGCGCTGCCAGGCGGGGGTTGGAGCAGATCCCCCGTGTGTAACAGCCACACTGCCGCTCGCTCCGGCTTGTGGGGTTTATTTTGTAGCTGCTTACCATGAGTCACAGTTGTCTGTAGCTACACCTCCCCGTGTTTCTCCTGCTGGTGTTGCTGTGCCACAGCAGAGCTGTTACACTGGTGGAGTTGGGAAGAGCCCACAGCTTTTCAGAAATACCAGGGAGGCCACGATCCTAAATTTAGGTTGTATCAGGAGCAGGAAGGATAGCAAGCGGGGGGAGGGGGTTCTTTAAGGGCAAACCCACAGCCCCTGCAGCAGCACAAGAGGAACTAAACACACATCAGCTTCAGGCAACCAGCGAGAGTTTCACATTTCACCTTTCTCCCAGGAGGAAGCCCAAAGAGGAAACCCTCCTCCTTCCCCCTGAGTCTGAAGTTATTAAGAGGTTGGCCCCAGTGCCTGCCCATCAAGGTTACTCAGCACTGAAGCACCCCACAGGGGCAGCAGCAGGACACACACCCCTCCATCCCTCCTTCTGAGCCAGTGTTTGAGCCAGCACCAGCACAGACGGGGCCACACACACTCTTCAGGGCAAGTTTCTCCCTCTCTCTCTCTCTCTACGGATCATCAGCATCTTCTCAGGGCAGAGAGGACTTGCTGCTCACCCTCTCTGGACAAGTGCAGGTGTTGCACTGGCAATGAAGAAACTAGAGGCTGTTTAAATGTGTCAATTCACCTTTAATGTTTGAAAAAAATAAATGGTATTTGAGCCATTGCAGTTATGAAGGGAACAGATCTTGCTCCACGAGAGACCGTGAACAGGTTCACATTAGACTCATGCTTGGAAAAGAAAACAAACCCAAAACATTCTCCTTTCAGATCCAGAGCGGAGTTCTGAACAGACAAGACCACAGGAGTGCCCTGGACAGCCCAAGGCACCTTACCCCAGTGCGGACATTTCCATCGACATGAAGTTATGACAGCTACATTCTTTCTAGTTACAACATTGTTCTATCAATATTACAAAATTAGGCATACTTTGGATTTTGCACAGAGACAAGAAGGACTTTTACTTCAGGAAGTAGTCAACCTGGGTCACCGAGTCATTTCACATTGAAGAGCTCCCTTCACTCTGCCCTTTCTCCCCCAGCAGTGATTTATTCCCAGATTCACCCCAGAGACACAAATCGGGCTCACCAGCCCAGTGAGATCATCTATGCATCAGCCAAACCAATAAATACAACAAGCACCAGCTCATTTACTTGCCATCACACAGCAGTTCTCCGCACCCAGATAAAAAGCACTTCCTGCAGCGTAATCCAAGAGTCAGTACATACTAAGACAACATCACTGCTGAACCTATTGGAGACCAAGACATTTGTCTGCCTTCAAAGCAGATGTCACATGAGTTTCCTTCACACAAACATCACATGTAAATTGAAAATTCTTGGTACTGTGCTTTAAGAACAAAAGCAGATATCAGAACATGGAGGACAGTCCTCCAGAAATAGCTTATCAGCTACAGAAAATAATAATAAAATTAAAAAAAGGAGACAGTGGCCACTTACAAGTCTTCCACATGACTAGCTTGCTTTAAGGAGAGCATCAAGTTAAGGCAGTGTTGAGACAACTGGCTATGAACATGCCAAATAGAGCTGTTGTCAGTAGTCACCAATTTGATATCCTACTCCTTTTCGGGGACAGGCCACGTGGCTTTAGATCTCAGGATCAAGGTCTAAAGACTTAGGCCACAGGATGCTGCTTTCTGCAGCAAGCGGCAACTCAGGAGGGGTTGTTGAAGTCTTCTAGACCAGGCTGAGTTGCTTACACGTCTAGGTCAGTGTTTCAGCAGAGCCAAAAAAATACAGTGATGGGCACGGAAAGAGACCAGCGAGGGTGCCAGCTGTGAGTCTGGTTATCACAGTCCGAGGTGGAGTTCAGCTCGTGCGGGAAAGCCCCATCATCAAGAGCCACCCCACCAGCTTTCAGGGAAGGTCTAAGCACCTGCACTGAGGTTACTGGGAGAGCCAGCTCTCTACAGTCTGCAGGGTGGGTACAGAGGCTCACACTGGCTTTGCTCCTCGTTACATGATTAACAGTCTAATAGAACTCAGTAAAGGAAGTCAGGGGCTTTTGGCCTGCCCAAAGAAGTTTTCCCAGCCTCAAAGAAGGAGTTACCACCGAGGGAGCTGTTGTGGAATAGTTTTATTTCTTCCCACGTAAAGGCCATTGTTTAAGCATTTACAGGTTTCCTAGTGCAATACAACCAAAAAAAGCAGTAACAAAAAAATGCCGCCTTCTTCCCAGGCAACTAAACAGAAGTAGATTTTTTTTTTTACTGCAACATATACACATTAAATATAGTATACAGTCCATGCAGCGGCATAGCCATGTTAAAGGGAGTCGTGGCTTCAGCCATCAGTGCATTACAGTCCAAATTTCACTTGCTCCTACTTCCTATCCAGACTTGAAGAGAAGAATTGCAACCTGACCCAAGTAAAAATAGATGAAGTGCTTTGTCTCGTGTGTTACATAGCTGCCAAAGTTTCTGCCAACAATGCAGTGCCAAGTTGGGTTGTATTTCTTGTCAAATTCCTGAAGAAAGAGAAGAGAGGCATTAAGGCCAAGAAAGCCCACATGAAAATAGTTCTAAGCACACATTCTTAGCTGGTTCTGTTCACACACTATCGCCTCTCCTCCCACCTGCAGCATCTTTAGATTCCCCACTGCAAGACACTATTCTATTAAGCGAGGTAGCAACTGACACAACCAGACCTTTGTGCTGGATTGTTTGAAGGATCCAACACAAGCAAATCATCTCCTGAGACTTAGAGCATCCACCAGCCCTGGGCAGAAAGAGCAGACCTAAGAGCTCTCCTTAGTAGGGTGCTATTCAAGCCCTGCGTGTAGGCTAGCTCAGGGGAATATTTCTCCTCTCCCATTCCAAGCCCACTCACGAAAAAGAAAAAAAAGATTTTGGCATGTCTGCTCCAGCAAGGCATTTGAGCTTAAAGGTCACCTAAAAAAAGGAAGGAGAAGTCTGGCTTCTACTGTTTGGGACCCTTCTTCACATAAAGAGGAGAAAATCTGCATTGAAAATGAGCAGGCAGATTCACAGGCCAGACAGTACATGACCCAAGAGGTCAGAGGTAGGCAAGCAGAGGGCTGGCTTAACAGTCTTCTACTCAGCAGGTAGGACAGGGTTAAAGACCATTCTCCTCCCTCTAATTAACAACACACAACTCCCAAGAGCACCCTTCCCTCCCCTGAGACAGAGCCAGAAGAACAGACTTGACATTCAAGATTAAAGCAAGTGCTAGTCCTCAGACAGCAGCAAGACAGTTTGAGCTCTTTGCAGGTAACCTTTGAAGTAAGGAGAGGCTTTCTTGCCAGGGCATGAAGGTGCATCAAATTGCTTCCCTCCTCCCAACACACTCTCAGGAAATAAAGGCCAACTTCTTTTTGGATGCCTTCTGTTGCACTTGCTCACTTTAGAGGCTGCATTGCCCCAAGCTCTTTGAGATAAGTCTTGCCTCCGATCAAAGTGATCCGAGAAGTTAGGAGACACCTTTGAATCCAGGAGACACCTTTGAATCCTTCACATTCAAGCTTCGATTACAAGCAAGGCCCAAAAGGCAGCCCAGCTGCCAGGACTGCATCGCTTATGAAGTCACACTTTCCTCTTTCAAAAACACTTTGCCCAACCATTCACAGAAGCAGCTACAGAGGGAACTTGCGGATCCCCAGACACCATCAAGTATGAGACTTAAGTTAATGGGCTCCTGCAAATGGGGAGACACCTCTCCACAGGTCAGGGCAGCTGCTTGCTTACACTGTTTTTAAGCAGCACCTTTCACCAGCCAGCACAAGGCCCCATCCTCCTCCACACCACCCACCCCGGAGCCAGGAACACGTCAGACAGAGACGCACGCGCACAGCCGCCCACTTTGAGCAAAACAGAGTAATCCCACCCTGCACTGGTACCGCAAGTCAAGCAGCAACATCTGGGGAGCAGGTCCCGAACAGGAACTCCAGCCAGCTCTTTCTAGGCTGGCAAACCCCGAGGGACAGCACTCGCGCTGTCTGCTCGGAGCTTGCCAGATCAACAGACCAGGCCCTGCTCTGCCACAGCTCCCCTCCGACCTTGCAGAAGTCACTCCATCCTCTTGGAAAACAGCAGTAAAGCAGCAAAGAAAGCATCTTCTCCCTCCAAACACACAAGTATGAAGTCTCAGACAGATACTCAGGCTCATGACAGGCACACATGTACTTAAGAGCTTCAGGAAGTCTCAGCCAGAGCAGCCCCCTCATCCCATAGTTACCTTCTTTATATATGCTGCAATGTCCTTTTCTATGTTGTACTTCTCCATTGCCTGTGTAGCACAGTCTACAGCATCCTGCTGCATGTCCTCGGACATGTCCGCATTCTTGATCACAGCCTTTCTGTCAGACATCGTGAACCTAAGGCAAAACATAGATTCCTTTAATCCCTTCCCAAGAAAGGAGAAGCTTCCTGTGCATCAGAGGGTGTCCTTTCTATGGCAGGCTGCGTCACGAGCTGATACTACAACCCCCCTGTTATGGCCAGGGCGAGTTTATCAGGGCAGCCTACAGCAGTCCCAGGCTAAGGTGCCCCTTAGAGCTGGAGCACTGGCTGTGTCTGGGGGTTAGATCAGAGAGAGCCCAACATCAGCACCTGCATTAAACACATGCAGAAAAAAAAAAAAGCTTACTGTGTGGGAGGAGACGGGATCTGCAGAGAGCCACAGCCCTCCAATACATCAATAGCCAAGTTTGCCTTCCAGGTGCACCAGCGGTTTGGAGCATCATCTGTTCAGAGCCTTTGCAAGCAACGCATCCCAGACTGCCTGTCTCCGGCAGGGAGGCTCAGGAAGCACATTATACCAGCAGTGCTTTTATTCCAGCCCAGGCCAGGCGTTACAGCTACCACTGCTAGTTTCGCCTGGAAGGAGTGCTGTTCCACATTCAGCCTATCACCATCCCCTCACCGCTGCTTTGCCACTGAAACCCAGACTTCAGTTGCTCCCACGGGACGAAGCTGGTCTGACAAGCCAGAAACAGGTTAACACCACGCTGCAGCCTAGAAACAGGGGCAGGGGGAAGAACGGCCCACCACAGAGCTGGCACAGCTACAGCCTGGCAAAGTGGCCTCCTTTCCCACCCCCCTGCCTGTGAACCACAACACAGATGCTAGAAACCAGCATGTCAGTGCTGCCCCTGACCTTTAAGAAACTAGAAAGTGGGATGCTGGAGCTGAGCATGTAGCCCCCTTCATTCTAAGGTAGTTCAGGTGCTTCATACCAGCCATTGGAGCCCTTTACATGTGGGTCTGCCATAGCCCTTCCAGGTAGGCATTCAGCATTGTGAAGATTGCAGTGCAGAGCATATTATCCTAAAAAAACCCAGGGATTTGGCAATCCCAGCCCTGCAGCTTTTCTTCAAGCAAAGGCCACAACACCTGCCCTGGGGAAGGAGCCCCATGCAGTCCTGGCTGGAACACTCCAGCACCACCAGAGTTCTCACTCCCAAGCCCCACGTGAGGCCTGGTCAGGAGGCACGTTATCTGGGGGACCGGTCAAGAGAAGGTCTGCGCTGAGAAGGACCACAGCTGCTCACCTTGGCATGTTAAAACCAGAGCATATTAAAACTTTGTGGGAATAAGCTTCTTAATGGCAAGGAGTGCCTCCAATTAAGCCTGCAGAGCACCATTAAGTTTCTTAAATCCTTTTACAGTGCTGTAAGTCTTGAGTGATACTACCAAGTATGTTTTGAAATAGTGAAACTACACATTTTTAGCTCTACTAGGGAGTGAAGAAAATCTGCTGCAATGATCGCTTCCTGGAACAGTCCCAGAAAACTGAAGGAGTAGCTTTGTTACAGCAATTAAAGAAGCCTGCTATCCAGAGAGAAAGAGAATCCAGTTACATAATTGCAGCCTATGATTACAATACTTCAATTCTTCACTCTGCCTGCAGTTGAAGACTTCTATTGCAACCTTAATTTATACATTTTAGATAAAGTGTTTAATAGAGCACTGCTATTAACATACACTAATAGCATCGGGAGGAACGACAGGAACTGAGCTCAAATGCCAACAGAGAGCACATGCCCCCACCAAAGCTCTGGAAAAGCCACTTCCAGGCAGTTTGCTCCCCTCTGTGATGTGGTTTCTGCCAGCGGGTGTTAGCCTGTGCCCCAGAAGCCCCAGCAGGACAAGACATGGCTCAGAACAGCCCAACAGCCCGTAGATTCAGATTCACTATCCAGGAATCCAGAAATCCCTTGGAAAAGTCTCCTGGGGGTCCAGCCCATAGGAAAAGGGAAGCAGCAGAAATTCACTTGTGGGTCGTTCCCTGGGAAAGCCTCTTTAGGGAAAGAGGGGGAGTGAGCTCTCACACCCACCAGGCCTTCGCACACCTCCACTGCACGCCGAGTTCAGAGGGCATTTACCATTACATAACCAGCCATGGAGTGACCTGCAAAAAACATCTTCCCCCCTCATTGTTTAGGTGAGGAGCATCTCAGTGCAGGCCCGTGCCGCCGAGGGCCAACAGCACCATAGAAAAAAACCAACAAAATGATTATCCTTCTTCAGTAGAGCCGCAAGTGCTGGCCAGCCTGTCCTTCCCAGCACTGCACTGCTCCAGGGCGCAGCATCCTTGCACAGGGGCTGGCAGCTGGCTGTGCTGCTGGAGGGAGGGTCCCCTGCGCCCGCTGTGGGGCAGGGAGCAGCTCCAAGTCCCACTCCATCCACCCACCTGAACACCACAGGTCAGGGCCCCAGGCTCAGCTTGTTCCCGTGTGGGGTTACAGAGGCATTCTCCCCACAAGGCACCATCACATACTTTTAGGCTTAAACCACAAGATCACAGCTGGCCCTCAGGGTCTTGCCACCCAAGTCTGAGGAAAATCACAAAGCCCCAGCATCCAGCCCAGGGCAGGCCAGGCCTGGGAAGGGGTAACAGTACAGGTCCGTCAGCCAGCCCTTCCCCAGCCCAGGGCAGGATGGGGTCTTGAAAAAGGCAGACAAGACCACAGCCCTAGCAGCCAGTCCAGGGCAGGATAAGGCCTTGGGAGGGGGATTAGGCCCAAGTCAGCACCCAACCCTTCCCTCACCAGGGTAGAAGGAGGCCTTGGAAGGACTATGGGGCCCAAGTCCAGCACCCAACCACTCCCCCAACAGTACAGGGCTTTGGAAGAGGGACAATGCTCAAGCTCAGCACCAACTCCTTCCTTCATCAGGACAAGATGCATCTTTGGGAAGGGGATGAGACAGAAGCCCCCACACCCACTCTTTTCCTCCCCAGAAAGGATAGGGCCCTAAGAGCAGGATGAGGCCCAAGCCCAGCACCCACCGTTCCCCCACCAGGACGGTATGGAGCCTGAGGATGCGGACGAGGCCCCAGCCCAGCACCCAACGCTTCCCCCACGGCAGCCGGAGAAGGCCCCGGGAAGGGGGTGCGGCACAGCCCCTTCCCCACCAGGGCAGAAGGGGACCCGGGGAGACGCTCCCGGAAGCCGGGCGCATGTGCAGGCCAGAGCCCTGCGTGACCTTCACAGGGGGAGCCCCGGGGGCGCCCGAGGCAGCGGTGACCTTGCCCGGAGCGGAGCCGGCAACGCACCGGCAGCAGGCCACCGGGGCGGGGCGGGCTCCGAGCGCCGCCGGGAGCTATCCACGGGCCGGACCCGCCCGCCGCCCAGCCTCCCCGCGACCCTCTCCCTTCAGGGCGGCCCCGCCGCCACCTCACACACGGAGCGACCGGTGACCAGGCGAGGCGCGGAGGTGCCCGCCGCCCCGCCCCGGCCGGAGGGCGTCGCTCACCTTCACAGTGACAGGGCCACCCCGGGAGGGTGAGGCACGGCACCGAGGAATAGGAGGTGGGAGGAGGCCCGGACCCGCTCGCCTCAGCCCGCTCCGCTCCGTTCCCTGCGCCGCGCCGAGCGCTCTGCGCCTCGCCGCCGCGCCGCGCTCAAATACCGCCCCGCCCGCTGCGGCGCGCGGCCGGTCGCTCCCCCATTGGCTGCGCCTCCCGCCACGCCGCGCTCCTATTGGCTGCGCCGCTGCCGCGGCCCGCCGCCCCGGCCCGTCCGCCCGCGCTGTTCTGCCTACATCCTGTTTCATCCCACAATGCCGCGGGGCCGGCGCGGGGCGGGGCGGGGCGGCGCTGGGCGGGGCGGGGCCGGGCGGGGGCGGGGGGATGCCCCGGTACCGTGAGGGGCCGGGGCCTGGTCCCCGGAGGGGGATGTCCGGGGGGGTTCCAGCCGCCACGGGGACCCCAGTCCCCGGGAGTGATCCCGATCCCATGGGGGGATCCCTTGGGGGGGACCCAGTGCCTTGGGGAGACGTGGAGCCAAGAGGGGAACTGCCTTGGGAGGGTCTGATCCCTTGAGGGGACCTTGACCCCCATGGGCCTGGCTGTGTCCTCACGCCAGGCGTGACAAGGACGTACCGTGGAGGGGATCTCCGTGGCATTGGGGTTATATTCACATTGTATTTCCAGTCCTGAAAGATCCCGGAGCATTTCCCCAGCAGGATTGGCTGCGGTGTCACGGCACCGAGCACCAAGGCCCCCCAAGGCGGCTGCGTTTGGGCAGCGCTGTGTACTCGTAAAACCAGATCGCATCTGTGCCTCCCTGACAGCACATTCCTGGCATCCCAGGAAACCTCTTTGTGTCCGCAGAGCTGCTTGCAGGCGCAGGACAGCCATGTGCAAAGTGTTCTCGGAAAGATGGCTCAACCGGAGAGTAACAAACCAGTTCTGTCGGTGGTGGTTGGTTGTAGCTTCACGCCTTGATGGCATTTTCCACCCAAGATCTTCAGTGCCTGATGGTCATTGATCACTTGGGCCTGGTGAGGCCCTCCCAAGCTGGCTGGTGTTGCTGCAGCTTCTCAGAGCTGAGGAGACTAAGGCAGTGGCAGGAGAGAGTGACCAGTGAAAGGTCCCTGAGGCCATTAGTGGCCACATTAGGAGCAGATCCAGGTTTGTGGAGCTCAATGTGACCTCCTTCTCCTCTTCCACTGTCCCCAGGTGTTGGGGTTTTCGGGCAGGCAGGTGCTCGGTTTCCCCCATAGGACTCGGCATCTCCCCTTGCTCCACAAAGCCAGACTGATTTCCCCCTCTTGCACGCACCAAGAGGGTTTACTCGTTTCTTGGGTTTTTTTCTGCTTTAATACTGGCAGCAAAGCTTGGGGAACACCCGGCAAAGGTGGGAGCATCTTTTTACTGAACCACCAGCCCCGTGTCCTGCGGGAGACGCTGCTTTTCTCCTGGGGATGTCTCAGCAAGTCCCGCCAGGTCCCTTTCCTGCCACCTGCAGCCTTGCTTCCTGTGGGACAGCTGATAAAACCCCAACCCTGGTAGTGCGACGCTGAGCATTGGCCCCGCACCGTCCCAGCGCTCAGGGGTGACCCACGGCCCTCCCAGCAGCTTCCTCGTACGTTCACCGTGAGAACGTGTGATGTTCCACCTACACGTGAAAGCCAAGGCGAGGACAAAGGGGAATGAAACCTCTCAGTTCACCCTGATGGGAGCCCTGCAGCGGGGTCCCCGTGGATGGTGGGGGGCCAGCAGTGAGACCCCGGTGCTGCCCCTGGTGTGCAGACCTCGGGGTGGGAAACGGTGCTGGAGACTCACGCCTGTAACCCATCTGCTGCCCATGCACCCGCCCGGGAGGTCCCCCGGGGTGCTGCGGCGGGGACGGCAGGATCACGTGTGACACCATATGTGTCACTTTGGCCACTTGGTTTCCCTGCGCGGGGCTCCTGCCCTCGATAAACGTGCTCCGGGCACACATCTGCCCCCGCGGGCCCGTCTGCCAGGCTGGCCACCAGCCAGCTCCTGTTTTGGTTGCTCCATTTCACTTGAGCAGAGGTGCCAAGAAGCCCTTTGCAGAAGCCACCCGAAGGAAAGCCCAGCAAAACAAAGAAGTCCTCCTCCCTGTGCCGTCCCCGTTCCCACCCCGCGGTGCCCGCACAGCGCTGCCCGGTGTGAACAGCGGCGAGATGGAGACAGCGCTGCCCAGGCTCGGCTGGCTTTTAACGAGACCGGTTTTAATTGCATGCCTGGCCTTGAGGACCAAGGAGACCAACCCCGGGTACTGAAATCTATCTAATTTGATTGCTCAAGGAAGACAAGCCTGCAGCTGGTAACAGCACTCGGGGGACAGGCTGGAGTTCACTCCGCGGCCGCGCTTTTGCCGAGCTGCCAGCCCAGGCACGGGCACATCCTTTTTGTTAATGGAAGGGATGTTTCCTGGTGTGACCTTTGCAGCCTCGGAGACACTGGTCAAAACTCCCAACAGCAAATAAAATATTTACTATTCCCAGCTGGGTCCAGATCTGAACTTCAGCCTTCAGGTGGATAATTCGAGGGCGTCAGCATCCTTTCTGAGCTCAAATGCACAGGAGCTGCGGACATCCCGGGGCTGCACCAAGAGCTGCTCCGGCCGAGAAGCAAAGTGTCGATAAATAAATATGTGGCCAGAGCAGGCGGCTGGGCTGTGGCTGTCAAATAACAGCCTCGGGCCTCAGCCTTATTTATCGACATGGAGACACCTCTGCACTGCTCTGGGAAACAAATGATGGTCTCTGTAATGCTGGAGCGGTGTTTTTCTTGCTTTCTTCTGCAGGTTGACTTTTCTTGCTCCTTCTGCAGGGAGGGGAGTGGGCAGTGCCCTGTACCCACCGATACGCTCTAGGTCACCACAGACCACCCCATCTGGGACACTGCCTTCATCTGTTTTGGATGCTGGTGCTAATGCAGTAACAGGCATAGCTACAGCCCTTTATGAGCTTCCATCTCAGCGGCAGAGGGAGTAAATATTTTTATGGTGGTGTTTCCAGAGGCTCTGCATGGCTGGAGGGGGCTGGAGGTGCTGGTCTTGGGGCTGGGGAGGAAGGAAAGGCCATACCCGGGCATGTGATGGGCAGCTGCCAGAGCAGGACCTGCTTGGGAGAGGCAGGAGGGTCGGAGTTTTGCTGGGTTCCCCGGGACACGGGAACCCACAGGGAGCCTTGGGAATGGGGATGGGGCAGACCCACGGCCCCAGAGGCTGCAGCGTGGTCTAGGGGCAGGCTCTGGTGGCCACAACAGCAGAGCTGGTTGTCCCCACAAAGCTCCTGGGAGCGGCCGGCGGTGAGGGCAGCCGGCTCTGCTCGGCTTCTCTGCATGATGCTTGGCTGGGCTATTTATAGCCATGCCTGACGAGCCTGACGAGCCTCTCTTGAGGCAGCGGATCTCTGAGTCTTGTGGATCTTTGTTCCGAGCATCCCAGACTGGGAAGCGCAGAGCCTCGGCTCTCCCCATGCCGGGCCAGGATGGAGTCAGGGTTTGTATCAGGGCACAGAGCCCAGCGACGGCCCCGCTGCGGGCACAGGAACCAGCCCGGCACCCACTTAGAACAGCTCGGATCTTGCCCCACTAACGAAGGAACTTCATAAGGAAGTTACGATCTCGTGGGGCGAGATCCGAGCTGTTCTAAGTCAGCTCTCCATTCCTGCTGCCCTGAGTTTCTGCTTAATCCTCGTGTGTGATAGAGTGACAGCCACAAAGTCTGGTTTTACTGTGTGATTTATTAATCCTGAGCCAGGATGGGGGCTCAGCAGGTCTCAGGGCTGGAGGGCGGCTGCTGAGCGATGCTCGTCCTTTCTGTCCCACACAACAGGAGCCCCAGGCATTCCCGTGAGGACTCCATGCTCCATCCTCCCAGTATTTTCCCGGTAAAGGGTGTGCAGAAGCAGATCTCCCTCCCTCCTGTCCTGCAGAGCTGCCCCAGGCACCCAGCTGCAGAGGGACAGGGTATAAAACAATGTCCCTGAACCCAAACGGTGACAATCGATGATCCATGGAGCTGGCTGCTTCTGTAATCCCGGTGTAACCCTGTCCCCGCTACGTCCTTCCTCCGTCCCAGGAGCGGGGAGCAGCAGGAGGAGGTGGAGGAGCCCCGTTCCTGCCCTGGCCATGGCCACCGCCGGGCGCTGCTCTTTGCACGGCCTTGAGGGAAAGAAAGTGCTTGAAATGCCACGGAGGGAGATGCGTTCCTGAATCGTGACAAAAAGCATTTATTTATAAATTCCTCCGAGTGCACTATATAAGGCACTTGACAGGGATTAGCAGGAAAAGGGCCTGGCGGCCAGGAGCAGTTTGCCATCTAAGGCCGTGCTCCTCCGGCCCCGGGGCCGCACGCTTCCCCGCGGGACACCTTTCCAATCCCAGGTGATTTTAAAGTCAAAAAACCACAGACTTTGTGCCCGTCTGCCGTAAGAGAGGCTGAGATCCGGGAACCGAAAGCTGGGCCGACAGCGGGGCTGCAGCATCGCACCGGCTCCGCTTCCACGCTGCAACATCCCCCGTAGGGGACTTTTAAAAATTATTATTTAACTTAAATTCACTTTGCTACAACTTAGCCCGTTGCTTCTGCTCTGCCCCACCATGGACACGGCACACTGATGTCTTCCACAGCACGTGTCCGTAGCAGACGGCTGCAGAAATGTCCCCTTTGTGTCCTCTCCCTGTGGGAATTCCTTTCCTCTCTCCTCCTCCTCCTCCGTGTCTCCTGCACCTCCGCTCCCCTCGCTCTTCCCCAGATCCATCAGTCACTCTCTCTTGCCAATAATCAATATAGACAACAGCAGCAGTAAAGCACCTTCTTTTATTCATTCACCCCGTGGTCTCCCTGCGTGTCCTGGGGGTGTGGGGATGGCGGTGACACCCGGGCACCCTGCAGCAGGAGGATTTTCCCATTTCATCACATCAACACGCATCAACACAGCCCTCCATCAGGTCCTGCTGAGCGCGACCGTGACAGCCGGGGTGGCTGTGGGTGCTCTTCCTCGTCTGGCGACATGGCAATCATTTATAATTGTCCTCCCGTGGGACGTTGAGCGAAGAGCCAGCAGCTCCCCATCTCCTGGCAGAGACCTGGCACTTGCCTTGGGCGAGGGGGAGCAGGATCTGGCCCTTGCCCATCCCTGCAGTCCCCAGCCACCAGCTTCCCCGGAGCCGGGTCCCCCACTGGCCGCAGCCCCCCCCTCCCAGGGCCACCCAATGAGTCATTTTTTACCAGGAGTCAATCGATTTGGCGAGTGTTCTGCGAACTGCACCAGGGAGGGTTTGCTATCAGTCCCGGGCTGCTTTGATCAAGTCTTGTTTGCGAAGCAGTTTTCAGCGCCCTGGTTAATGAACGTTATTATCTCCCCGAATCCCTGCTATAGAACCTGAATAAATCCCGTGGAAAAAAAGAAAATGCCCTATAAAAGGAAAAGCTCTATAACGCTCCAGCGGGGAGCTGCCACCGCGGATGCTGAGGGATTGATCACTGTAAGCAGTCTGTTAACAGCAATATCACACCCCGAGTCCCCCGGTTTATTGTTCAAAACTTTGGGACGACAAAGCATTTTCCCTGCCTGCCGTCCTCTTCGTGGCAAAGATCCGCTGTGGGCGCATTTCCCTCTCCCCTGGGTTACTCTCACATCCCCCCCGGGCACCGGGAACCAGGTTCTCCCTGTGCCTGGTGCTCTGAGCACCTCGTCCCCACACCACGGGGACAAGCAAAGGCTTTTGGTCCCTGTGAGACCGGAGTGCACGAATACCAGACCTGGGACTGTCCCCAGGCTCCCCAGCCAGGAAAGGGGGTCACTTCCCATTATTGCTGCCGGGAGCAGGAGGCGCAGGGGGTCCAGGTCCTCCTGCCCGGGGAGAAACGCTCCTTCACGGGAAGGACCACCCCGGGCTGGGTCAAACACTTCCCATCAGTGTCACAGGGCTCCAAACTTCCCAGACTCAGCCTCTGCCCATGCAATGCCCTCCCTGCCCGTCCCCAAAGCCATCATGGCCCATCCAATGCTCCAGCGGGCAGGGAGGGATCGCTCCCCCTCTCCCCAGGTCCATCCTGGAGCGGAGGGGGCTGCAGCGTGGCACCGGGCTTATCTCCAAGGCAAACGGGCTTAAAGACGTGACAAGCTACAGACGGCTTTTTGTCTCAGCGTTGCATTCCGTGAGGTAGCGCGTTCCTTGCCATCCCGCAAGCGTGATAGATAGAAAAAAAAACTAATGCTAAACGACTCGCCAGCCTTATTAATATGTATTCAGGTCATCTGCTCTCTGCAAGTTTGTGCAAGTGACTCGCCGTGTGCAGTTCATGCAGGATCCATAAATAAAAATACCTCTCTGGAATCTCGGCGGGGTCATGTCAGCGCAGGAACACAAGGGCTGCCTTTGTGCGTGCGGAGGGACGAGGGGACAAGGGCCAACCCGCAGCTCCTGCCTCCCAGCGCCCCCAGACCAGGCTCCCCGACCAGCTGGACGCACCGGGAGCCGGGAACTCCCTTTAACCTCGTCTCTCCCGAGGGGAAAGGCAGGTTTAGAGACAACATAAGCACCAAAGGAAAAGTCACGTCAAGCCAGGTGCTGTGTGACCCTGCCTTGTGGCTCCACTCCCGCAGTTCCTCGCAGTCCGAGCACGAGGCAGAGGGGTTTCAGGACACAGCCTCGGTGTGTTTGCAGGGCCAGGGCAAGGACAAAGGTCACTTTGGCTTCTTCCCTTAAGTTTCTCCATTTTTTCTTTTCTGTCCTCCCTCCCGTTAGAGCATTCGGGCTGGGTGCTCCAGCACAAGCCCTAAACCCAACACAGTTTATCTGCAGGGGGCCCTGCCTGAGCATCAAAGGTCTCCTAAATTTTTCAAGGCTGGGAAGGGCTGTTGTGATCATCTGCTCCACCTCCTGTGAGCCATAGCCCTCACCGGGGTTGGGTTTTTGTGGTCGAGCAGAGCCCTTGGACAATCTCGGGGGTGCCAAGGCATGCCAGGGTGCTTTGGGCTGGCTGCTGGGGGGGTTCCCTCCTGCACCCCCACAGCACCCCCACAGCAGCCACCTCTCCCCGCTGCTTTCTGCATGTCCTGCGCTCTGCCACCCTCCTTCCTTCCCTGCCACGGGCTGCAGTCCCCAGGGGTGTCCCCGCTCTGGGAACATGCTGGGCACTCAGGGGGGAACCACCACGGAAATCAGTGTAAATCACTGGGTGCTTATGCGTGAAATAATTGAGCAGTCATGCAGGCGCTAATTGGGAATTCACATGCAGAGTAACCCGGTGCTCATGCATGAAATGCTTGGGTGCTCATGCACGCACTAATTGGGTGCTGATACGCACAGTAATTAGGCACTCATGCATGCACTCACTGCGCGTTCATGCAGGGACTAATCCTGCACTCGTGCGTGCACTAATTGTGAGTTTGTATGCAGGTTCACCATGCACTGGCACAGGATCTTTTTGGCTGCTCATGCGTGTGCCGGGCGGGCTCTCATGCATGAATTAATTGGGTGCTGATGCATGAACTCGTTGGGTGTAAATTTACTGGGCACTTGTGCATTCGCTGATTTATGCACGAATTAATTAGGCACTCATGCATGACCCGGCTGGGTGCTGGTGCAGGGAAGAAGCAGAGCCTGGCGGAGGGGCATGAAGACCTGAAAATGAGAAACGGGGTGGTACAGCACCAAAACCACCCGCTGGCTCCCCTGGCACGTACGAGCTGGTGGTTTTCTCTCCCGAACAGCTTTGCTGCCACACCAGAACCCATCTCACACCTTCCCCCGAGCTCCCCGGTGCGTAGGAAGCAGCTACTGCCGCGCAGACAACTTACACTCTGTTCTGGCACAGCACAAACACGAGAAGCTCCAAAAGCAGGAGACAAGGTCTCCACTGTGTAGAATGATTTAGGTCAGCCACACTTTCTGCAGTGATTTATTTAAGCTCTAGCAGTTCCTGGCCCGAGCGAGGGAAAAAAATGAAGGGGGAAAAAAAAATAGAATCCCCCGTATTTACACTATTTTTCTGTAATGTTTACGTTGTGGAAGTTACAGCATCATCTGCCAGCACCGTTTTAATCCAGGCCTGCAGACGTTGCCACCACATGCTCACATTTCTTGGGGTTCAGCCTGCGGTGGAGCAACTTGCTAAGCACAAAATCTCAGCCTGCGAAAGCTTTCGAGGGGCTGGTTGTTTCTCACGGGAAAGCGCGTCCCTGGATCGCTACCGAGGCTTCACCAGGAATGTCCTCGCCTTCCCGCAGTCGGACAAACGGCCATTGCAACCAGCCTGGCACAGCGGGGCCAGAAACGAGGGGCTCCCCAGGACTGGCACTGGAGGAGATGCCTAGTTAGGTAGCCACGTATATAAATATATATATATATATATATATACACACTAGGCAGGTATTCATGGGCTCGCTGTGAGGTGAGTGCCTGGGCCAGCAGCCCAGAGGGCTGGCACCGTGAAAGCTCTGCCCAAAGCCCCCCTTCCTTGCCCTCCTCGCCACCCCACTCTGTCATCTATCAACGCTCTCATTGAACTCTATGGAAGATACAACAGTTGACCTGATCGATAAATATACATTTTATACATCCCTCAAGTCTGTAATATCTCTCTGTATCTAAGAGGCCACGAGGGATTTTGTTTTAATTAGAGGAATGCTTAAGGCTACTCTGCCCACCGCTTAATCTGCCTTGGAAATGCAGCGGCGGAGAGGTTGTCCTCCGGCAGAGCTCCTCTCTCAGCCCAGCATCTCGCCAGCAGGAACCCGAGGGCTCAGCGACGGCAGGAGGGGCAGGACACGGGGGACAGAGCGGAGCACAGCCCGTACCCACCACCCCCTGCCACCTCCAGCACCGGCCAGGAAAATAAGTGGTGCTAAACTGGAGTGTTTCTGATCCCACCACCCTTTGGACAGGCTGAGAGAGCTGGGGGGGGTTCAGCCTGGAGAAGAGAAGGTTCAAGGGAGACCTTCGAGCCCCTTCCTGTCCCTCAAGGGGCTCCGGGAAAGCTGGGGGAGAGTCTTGATCAGGGAGGGGAGCCACAGGACAAGGGGGAAGGGTTGGACCCTGAAAGAGGGGAGATGGAGATGAGATGTGGGGAAGAACTTGTTTGGTGTGAGGGTGGTGAGAGCCTGGCCCAGGTTGCCCAGAGAAGCTGTGGCTGCCCCATCCCTGGAGGGGTTGAAGGCCAGGTTGGAGGGGGCTTGGAGAAGCCTGGTGTGGTGGGAGGTGTCCCTGCCCAGGGCAGGGGGGGGCACAGGGGGGCTTTAAGGTCTCTTCCAACCCCAACCATTCTATGATTCTATGATTCTGTGACTCGGCTCACTCATCTCCTGCCACAAGCCCGTCAGCATGGAATGGGGCAGTGCCTTCTCTAGGCACAAGGGATTTATTTATAAAGAGTTGGCTGAAAACCTGCTTGCATCTCCAGCCTAACTTGCAAGGCAGCTCTTCTCTTGGGATGCAGGGAATATTCCCAGTTTCCTACCACTGATGGGGCTCTCCCTCCTGGCAGCGATGCCCTGTGAGGAAGGGTTGAGTTCCTGAACATCGCCCACCGCAATGCATCCACATTGGGGAGACAGCCTCAAACAGCCACAGCACCTACCCAAAAAGTGCAGAGCCCCAGTGCTGGCTGCAGAGGCAGGAAGAAAACTCACCTTTTGGTATTTTAGAGCTTATAAAATCTTGTGGTGTCCTCCTAGCACACAACCCTGGCCCCAGGGAAGCCCCAAGCAGTGGGACACCCCCCGAGCAGGCTGGCTTTGGGACTGGGGGTGCACTGGGAGGTTCCTCTCCTGCAGCCAAACACACCCAAACTTGATTTATTGGGGTGTAACTCACACCCGGGGCCAGGAGAGCACCCCGTCCCCTGCCCGGCACCCCCAGGGTGGGAATTACTGGGCAGGGTCCAGCGACATCCCTGGTCCGAGGGGTGGTGGTGATTCATGGTGATGCAGGGAGGAGGTGTGAGGAATGTATTCCATGGCAAGGAAAGAGCAGAGGTTTCTAGCAAACAAAATACGCGTTGCCAAAGTTTGCAAAGGTGATGTGTGTCTTTTTTTTAAGGGAATGGAACAGCTGCTCAGGTCCCACGGCAAG
Source organism: Calidris pygmaea (assembly GCA_003697955.1). Classification (NCBI taxonomy): domain Eukaryota; kingdom Metazoa; phylum Chordata; class Aves; order Charadriiformes; family Scolopacidae; genus Calidris; species Calidris pygmaea. The sequence goes on from QJSC01000126.1 coordinate 1,000,637, forward strand.
GAAATATCTGTGGGAGGAGAGCAAACCTCTGCACAGACGGCGTGTGTCCTCAGAAACCGCCCTGGGTGGCCTCGGGTAGCTCTGTCTCATGTGCCAGCCACCATCAGAGGTGTCTGTCTTTGCCACAGGGCACCAAGAAGCCAGGGGGTTTCCCCAGGATCCCATGCCGCTGCCAGAGCAGCACCCAAGCCCCTGCCCTGGGTGTAAACCACCACCGCGGGCGCCTGGAAGGAGCATTTCCAGTCCAGCCCAGTCGCACCAGTGCTCAGGGGGCACTTCAGCCCCGCTCCGGCACAGCGCTCAGCTTCTGTGTGATTCCAAACAGGTCAGGGAGCAAAGCTGCCCTCTGCCCGGGAGGATGAGGAGGAATAAAAAGGGAAATAATTAACAAAAAAAAGAAAAAAAAAGAAAGAAAAAAAAAAGCCCTAGAGGGAAAAAAATACTCGCTGGCGTCTTTGATGCTCTCAGAGCAGACAAGAGTATAGGGAGGCACTGCCTTCTGCTCGCCCTGGGACAGGCAGAACACATTTATTGTTCTTCCTCTGCTGTTAACAGCAAATAAAGTCGGGCAGGGGGTGGCCCTGGGCAGAGGGAGTGGTGGCCACACGGGCCATAACGGGAACCGGCGGCGCTCGAAGCGGCGTGATGAACGTCCCGTGAAAACCTCTGCTACGGAACGGCAAAGGAAGGAAGCACTAAAGTCCCCAATGTTATCCAAAGCATTGGGTTTACGGTTTACTGGTTCCCGTGGAGGAAAGGCGGCTTTTACCGGTGCTCCCTGCCCTCCCCAGCTCTCCCAGAGCTCCTTTGATCCTGTCTTTCTCCGGCGCGGAATTCCAGAGTATAAAAATGTTAATATGCTTCCTGGGAAACTATCAAAATAATATCTGATGATCATGCTCGGGTGCTGCCTCTCAATCACGATGACCTGCTCTTCTTACTCACCGTCCTCGAGCAACTGCACCCAAAAGGCATAGTAGGAAAAAGAAATAAATTAGGTTTCTGCTTTGCGTTTCGCATTTTAGTTGGGCTACTGTGGTATCGTTAGTCTGATACCATCCAAGAAATGAAGATGGTCTCATTTTTGCATCGCTCTGCACAGCAGGGTGAAGGACGGATCCATCAGGAGATCCCCGGGGTGTTCCCACTCCTGATCTCTACGTATATTAACTTGCCAATTTACCTGCAGTTGATTTTGCGCCTTTCACCTCCTTTAAGAATGGGTTGTGCATGAACGGTCAGGTTTCCTGAACGGGGAACCTCTGGATAATGAAATGCTGTGAAGCAGGATTTCCAGCGGGAACAGACCCTGGCCCTTTGGCAGCCGGGACGCCGGGCAACCTCCTCGGGAATGTGGCAACCGCTCCCACCCCGGGCCTTTTGTAAACGTCTGGTTTATTTTTCCTCATTTGTTTGCCTTTCGTTGAGCTCAGATAGTAAAAAATCTATGGTTCGGTGTCACTCCTACCTTGGTCCGCGTGACTTTTTTTATTCGAGCGGTTATCGCAGTCCCTCACCTTTCCCAAATGTTTACAGAAAGTTACGCCTGCCAAGGGTAGTTCGCAGAACTTTATTTGTATTTTAAAATATTCTGCTTCAAAACCAATTTTAATGCATTTCTGGCTCATCCTGTTTCCCTGTATTAAAAAAAAAATCAGCGAACCCACGCTGATGCCACGGGGGCCGCGTCCCGTTGTCTCTTTGCAGCGGGAGCGGGGCCGTGGGCAGCGCTTCCTTCATTTTCTCTAATGGAAAACCTCCTTTTAGAAACCACCGAGGCCGAGCAAATAAATGGGGGTTATTTTTGGAGAATGAAAAGATTCCGCTCTCCCCGCGCTCCTGCGGCTCACCGTGGGTAAAGGCAGAGCTCTCTGGTGGCTCTGCCAGGGCACGGGGGTTCCCTGGTGGGGAAGGTGACAGATGGCACCCACCAGGTAAGACAACCCCCATGTCCCTAACGGACAGGTACAAAACGCTGCCTGTTCAACGGGCCCAGCAGCCCGGGGTCGTGGTTTCGGCTGGGATGGAGCTGACTTTCTCGCCGGCAGCTGGTGCAGGGCTGTGTTTTGGGCCTGGGATGGGACGACTGATGGGGGCTCGGGGGGGTTGCTGGGCACTCAAAGCCTTTTCTGCTCCTCACACCGGCAGCGATGGGCTGGGGGGGCATGAGGGACTGGGAGGGGACAGAGCTGGGACCCCAGTTACCCCAAGGGATATCCCATGCCATATGACATCACGGTCAGTATATAAAGCTGGGGGAAGAAGGAGGAAGGGGGGAACATTGGGAATGATGGTGTTTGTCTTCCCAAGTCACCTCTGTGTGACGGAGCCCGGCTTCCCTGGGGATGCTGAACCCCCACCTGCCAGGGGAGCAGGGAATGAACCCCCTGTTTTGCTTTGCTTGCGTGTGCAGCTTCTGCTTTCCTTATTAAACTGGCTTTATCTCAACCCATGAGGTTTTTCCTCACTTTTACCCTTCCGATTCTCTCCTGATCCCGGTGGAGACGGCTCCGCTGGCCGCATGCCACGCTCCTGGAGCGCGGGAAGGCGTCGAGGGGAAGGGAGGCAACTCCAGGAAATGCACAGAAAAATAAAAATAGCAAAAGAAAAACTTGGGAAGGAGCAGTTGTGGGGGAAGCCCTGGCCGGCCAGGCTCTGCCCAACCACGAGGACCTTTCTGAAATGAGCAACCCGAACGGATACGCTCCTTTGTGTTTATTTATTCCTTAGTAGGAATAAACGATAGCAAGTTTATTTGCATTAGCAGTTTGCATTCTTTTTCCTCCGTCCACGCCAGGCTTTGGAGCATCCCGCCAGGTGGGGAGAGGGAGGAGTGGGGAAAGTGGCTCCAGGGATGGTGGGAGGCGAGGGAGAGTGGGCGGACGGAGTCCTGCGTGAGCACAAATGTTCTCCCAGGGAAAGAAATCAATTAAAATAGGTTTTCAGGGGGCTCAGTCAAACTTTTCAGGCTGTGCTTCCTGCTGCCTCTTCCCCTCCGTGCCCCTCAGACGCGACTCCGCGCCGGCACCTGGGAATGGAAGGTGAAACCAGGGGCTGGAAATCAGAGCAACAGAAAATCCCGAGGGCAGGAATCACAGCAAAACCCAGGAAGAATTCGCACCGTCCCAGGGTGTTGTGGTTCCCCTCGGCATCACGACGGGCTCTGGCACACGCATACCACATCTGTTTGCACACCTATCAACCTGCACCAACGAAAGGGGCTCTGCCACCATCCCCTTTACGGGAAGTATTTTCCAACTTTCACACCCGCTCCTCATCTCATCAACAGACTCAGAGTTTCTCTGAAAAAAAACCAAACCCACAGACTGCACTTTTGCATCTTTTATTTTCTACATGCAAATGAATCATAGAATCATAGAATCACCTAGGTTGGAAGGGACCTTTCAGATCATCTAGTCCAACCATCCACTAAACACTGACAAAACCCATCACTAAGCCGTAGCGCTAAGCCCTGTGTCTACCCGTCTTTCAAATGTCTGATATCCTTTTCAGGCAAATTTCCAACGGTGCCGGCAGGAAATCCTTATGACACAAGCAAACCAGAAGATCAGTATCGTGTTATTGCTACTGAGACAGGTAATGTGTTCACATGACTTTAGTGTTCTGGTAAAAATATTAACGGTGGACTCAGTTAAATTAATCTTTAACATTTTCCATTACTGTCAGTGGGAGGAAGGAGTCTATTTCCCCAGGAAGAGCCCTGAAGAAGTATACTTTCGAATAATGTTTCAAGAGTTTAGTCAGTCCTCTTTGTAACTGTGGAAACAAATCATTCCCACGTCTCCCCAAACTTTGATCCAAATCCACGGTTTAGCAGCCCTTGAAACTGCCCCGTTGTCTTTGACCCTGGTGAGTCTGTCGAGACACAAGGTTTCAGCGGTGTCCCCCCCCGGGCTGTGCAGCGTCCCCTTCCCGGCTGTGGCCACCAACGCCTCGCCTCTCTCCTTCTCCTCCTCAACTCTTTCCCAACCTCAGTTTCTGACCATAACTGAGTGACTTTGAGAACATCCAGGCACTAATTTAAAATCGAAGGCTCCCAAAACACCAATATTTCAATATTTCAAGCTCCAGAGACACTGCTCTGCGCGGCTTCGTGTTTCGGCTGAAACGCCCCAGGAGCCGCTCCAGCGGCGCGTTCCCAGCGGCTCTAATTCGGGGGGAAACAGCACAGTTTGGACAATTCAAAGCTTCGTTCTCCAAAAAAGGATAAACAATAAATGTTACAACTTAAGACGCTGTTTCAAAAAAAACAACCCTTTTCTTCCAAACAATCTGAGCTTTGACGAACTGCTATTTTGCAACGAAAGTAAGATTAGTGGAGACTAATCCCGGCTGGATCGTGCCGTGCTAAGGATTAGGGAAAAGGGGTTGTGGCAGAGGGAGCCAGGCGAGTCTCTGGATTTTTATAAATAAAAATGAGCAGTGACCCCTTTATAAAGCATTTTATACCTTCGCATAAAAACACCCACCTGCGGCATCGGGCATCTGTGCTCAGGCACTTCCTGCGACAGGTTACACCCTTAATACTTGCTTTAGTCATCGATATTCCCAACTGGAAAGCCCTGGTTTTCATTGCTCTCATTCTGAGACGGAAAGCTCGTCATTTGACCCTAGTGGCTTTTTTTTTTTTTTTTAACGATATGATTTGCCGTTTCCTTCCCAGTCATTTATTTTCTCCATGATTAATGTTTAATGATTCTCCGGGTATACATTTTGCCAGAAAGCCAAAAGCAAATAGCTGTTCTGTGGCTTATCCCACCCTTCTAAGCGCGGCGCCGATAACACGGAGCTAAAAAAGGTAACGAGGAAGAAAACATTCAATATCTCTATTAGGAGACACTTCATTAAGGTAATTAAGGCAATCATTTAAAGCAGTTATGGGGATTATGAACACACAAAAGAAATTACGCAATAGGGTTCTCGCAAGCCAGGCAGACTTTCCACCATTTTATGATGCCTTTAAGAATAACTTTCGGTGCTTTAATAAGCTTTTGAAAATAAAGAACTCATTTCTTGGCAAAGGACGGGGCCTTCCCCACACCTGGGAAGAGCGGATTCGAGGCCTTGGTGATTTTCTTCTATTTAATATGCAATTAGAATGGCAAATAACTGAAATAACTTGTTTAAATTGTGCTGCTTGAAAAAATATATTTACCCCAAAGCGCCCACTGATGATGTCACGTAGATCCACAGGGGGGCCCTGCGGCCACCGCCCCGCCATTTATTAATTAACGCGTGAAAAATGAAGCAGGCACAACTGACTCCGCCAAAGAGGCATGACACATTTTTTTCAAAATCCCTTAATTAATTAAAAAGCCTGAAGGGTTTTTCTACGCGCTCAGAGGCTACTTTAACCCCCGCGCGGTGGTTCCCGGGACAAAATCCTCCCCGGCCCCACAGGGACTCGCTCGTGCCAGCTCAGGGGGTCCCAGGGGATGGATCAGACATCCAGAGCAAAAAAAGCGCAACAATTTCAGACATTTTTAGCAGCATCTCTCCCGCATCCCCTGGATACTATTGAATTCTGTGGATCCCACAAAATATTTCTGTTTCCAAAGCGATTTGAGCCCCGAACCCCCCAGGAGAGGGGAAGAGGGAGTTGCCCTGGTTCGGGGCGAGGTGGGGACCTGCGCTTTGAGGAGTGTTTTTCCTATGCAAAGTGACATTTAGTGCCTTAACGCATCTTTTAGGGCTTTGTGACAAACTAGACCACTCCACCAGTGCTTTAAAGTGACTTTATTTCAATTATAACCTCATAATCACACCACAGCTGTATGTTATTTTCGTGCTTCTTCCCTGGGGAATCCTTTTCTGTCCTCTTTCGTACACATTTCTTGCGTAACTACGTTAAACCTCTGAAAATGCACCATATAACTCACAAACCTGCAGGAGCAGAGCCTTCAGGACACAGCAGTTGCACAAACACGCCCACTTGAGATAAAACTTTGCATCAGTCTCAAATGTTTTTTTACTCCTTATTATTAACTTATGCAGACACAAAATCAAATATGTTTTATTCTGTCCGAAGTCATCGTGCTCAGCCTGCAAAGCACATCTCAGTGTCCTTCCAGAGCAGGCCATGAGATTAGTTTGATCTAAGAGTCCTGAAGAACCCTGATACAACGTTCAGAAATAGAAGAGCACAATATTAGGACGAAAAAAAAAAAAAAATCCAAACCAAACAAAACACTAAACAAACCGGAACCCAACAGCCCTAAAACATGTTTAATGCCCGGCTGCAGGGGACGCGTAAGCAGGATGCTCGCATGACTGAGCAGCGGACACAGGCCTGGATTCAGCTCCCTGTGCCCTCAGGGCAGCCATTTTACCTCAGCGCGGCCGAGCCGGTCCCAGCCCGCCTCCGTCCTCCCCTGGACCCTCCCGCCCGCCTGGGGAGCGGGCAGAGCTCAGATTCCCCCACGCCACAACGTGCCGGGGCCGTGACTCCGGCCACAGCCCTCCCGTCCGGGGCGGAGACCGACCCTCTACCCCCGACCCCCCCCGCCGCCGCCGCCGCCGCCGCCATCCCGCCTCCCCATGGCGGCGACCGCGGTGCATTGTGGGGCACGCCCCGCGCCTTGGCGCCAACCGCCGCCGCGGTGCACTGTGGGATACACCCGCCCCTGCCCCGGCCGGGCCTTCTTGGCGCGAGCGCCGCACCGGACGTGACGCCATACGGCCTGCCGCCATACCGACCGCGGCCGGGGGTTGCGTTCTTCTCCCGGGGCGCTTGAGGGGCGGCTTTACGAGGGAGAACCGGGCTCACCGCGTCCCCACGCTCAGCAGCGGAGCCGCCAGCATAGGCTCGGCTTTTCCGGTGGGGCCGTAAGGGGGCGAGAAGGGAGGAACTATTTTTCTCCGGTGCGGCGCATGCGCAGGGCGAAGGAGTGGGGGCGCGGCGGAAGACGCGGGCTCTGCCTTGGTTCGCTGCCAGCGCGGGCGGTGCTGCGTCCCGGGGTGAAATCGCTGCGCGCAGTAGGACCGCGAGGGGAGCCGCCGTCGCCATTTTGAAGCGGTTGTTGGGGGAGGCGGCGTGTGCGCTCCCCTCTGCCCGGCTCGGCCCCGCGCCCTCTCTCCCGCCCGCTCTCTGCGCTCCGGCCCTCCACCGCCGCAGCCATTGCTGACCTTGCCATGTCCGGAGGGGGCGTGATCCGCGGCCCAGCCGGCAACAACGACTGCCGCATCTACGTGGGGAACCTGCCCCCCGACATCCGCACCAAGGACATCGAGGACGTCTTCTACAAGTACGGGGCCATCCGCGACATCGACCTCAAGAACCGCCGCGGGGGCCCGCCTTTCGCCTTCGTCGAGTTTGAGGACCCCAGGTGAGACCCCTCTCCCCCGCTCCTTTGGGGTGTCCGTGTTCCCCAGCCCCGGGCCTGAGGCGGGGGCAGCCGCCCGGGGGCTGCCTCTCGCCGCCCTGCGCTATCGGGCCGCGCTAACGGGCCCCCCCGCGCCGCCGCCGGGCTCCGGGGAGGGGGGGGGGATGTGGGGGAAGCGGGGCGGGGTGGGGCCGGCGGGAAGCGGGAACAAAGGCGGGGAGGGGGGGGCGGTGCGTGGGCAGGGCGGCCGCGCTCACCGCCCCGTCCCGTCCCGCAGGGACGCGGAGGACGCCGTCTACGGGCGGGACGGCTACGACTACGATGGGTATCGCCTCCGCGTGGAGTTCCCTCGGAGCGGCCGGGGCACCGGCAGAGGAGGCGGCGGCGGCGGAGGAGGCGGAGCCCCCCGGGGCAGGTACGGCCCCCCGTCCCGGCGCTCGGAGTACAGAGTGATCGTCTCGGGTGAGTCATTTCTCTTTCTCTATCGGCCCAAACGCTCCCCCGGGGTCTTCCGGGTAACCTTCCCGGCCGGGGGGTGATGCAGCTCCGGGTTGCTTCTTAAAAAGCATCGCCTCACGTAGCCTGGGCGGAATGCTGTCCGTAGGGTGCAAACGGCTCCTCCGGGCAGCCCGTCTGCTTGCTAAATAGTCCCTTTTGTTTGCTGCGAGCTGATGGTGTAACTACGGAAGATGAAAATATAATCCGAGTTTAATGCCTTGGTTTTCATATAGGGCTGCCTCCAAGTGGAAGTTGGCAGGATTTAAAGGATCACATGCGTGAAGCAGGTGATGTATGTTATGCTGATGTTTTCCGAGATGGCACTGGTGTCGTGGAGTTTGTACGGAAGGAAGATATGACCTACGCTGTGCGAAAACTGGATAACACTAAATTTAGATCTCATGAGGTAGGTTTCATACTTACTTTCTTTGGCCAGAAATGGATACAAGGGGCTTAACAGTAGGATTTGAAGGTAAGGAACGTGTGGTGTTCGTTGTTTATATACAAAGCAGCTAAATAAGCCTGTGGTCACTTTGTCAGGAGATAGACTTTAAAGCTTTGATGTCTATTTCCGTGCTGTAGTAAACAATATCTTCAGTCTGTCAGCATGCCTAAAAAGATGGCCCTAAAGCCTAGACTTTTCAATCGAAAGTTCTGTCTATTCAATAGGGAGAAACTGCCTACATCCGTGTTAAAGTTGATGGCCCAAGAAGCCCAAGCTATGGAAGATCTCGGTCACGCAGCCGTAGTCGTAGCAGAAGCCGTAGTCGAAGCAACAGCAGAAGCCGCAGTTATTCCCCAAGAAGAAGCAGAGGATCTCCACGCTACTCTCCCCGCCACAGCAGATCCCGATCTCGTACATAAACGATCACTAGCTCTGATCTTTTTGTAGAACCCCATGTTGTACACAGTTTTCCTTTACTTAGTACAGTCTTTCATTATTTTTTTTTTAAATTCAAACTGTTTTATTCAAATTGGCTGAAAGTGTTGAATTGCATTCTTGTGTAAAATCCCTAGTGAGTATTTGCTCCTTAACATCAACATTCCCCTCATGTCTTTGGTAAATTGTATTTTAATTGATGTCAGTCAGGATTGTTTCGATTTAGTTCTAGTTAAAAAATACCAACATTCTTCGAACTGTGGTATTGCTGTGTAAATGTCTCAGTGTTCAGCTATGGTTTATACGAGCTGGGGATGTTGGGATGTTTGTGGCTAACTTGTCTCTTCTGGGGGATCTTATATTTTATCTTGCCTTTTCGTGTGTCTTTCTGTAGACATATCTGAAGAGATGGATTAAGAATGCTTTGGATTAAAGGATTGTGGAGCACATGTCAATCATTTTAGGATTGTCAAAAGGAGGATTGAGGAGGATCAGATCAATAATGGAGGCAATGGTATGACTCCAAGTGCTATTGTCACAGATGAACTTGGCAGTATTGACCTTATACTGAGAGACAGGTTAATTGAGTACGTGCACCTACGTGTCACTTCAGGCATGTTCCCGCATATTACCGCAGACTACAATTGCTCTTTTCTTTAAAACTCTTTTTTTGGGGGGGCAATTGTGGCTAAGTACTTGCTTTTGTAATTAATCTTACTCCATTCTAGTTTTTGGTTTTTTTTTAAAGGAATAAACTGGGACGGGGGTGGGAGTATTGGTTTCCTTTGTCATGCAGCATTTGGTTACAAGTGTTAATGTTAATGTAGTATTCGTACACTTGTAGTAGATCAAGGGTATCTTTAAATCAGAGTATAATATCAATACTGCTAAAATCTGCATGTCCTCTGTGTGACTGATACAGCGTTGCTATTGCATTTTTATAAGTATCAGAATGAAAGGAAAAAAATAGAAAACCTAGTTGGGAATAATTTTCTTAAATCTCAGCCCTGCCCCCTCAGACTAATTCACTGCTATGTTTGAAAAACTCTGGGTAGTTAATTTTGTTGCCTTCCAGCTGGGAGCGCTAGCTCTAGATCAGGCCTGCAGCAGGTGGAGAGCTTTAGCGTTAAGCTTTTCCAGTTTCATAAACATTTTTTGCGACCACAAAACCTGTAGCACCACCACCGTACGAGCAATGAGTATGTTGGCATTTTCCGTTGACATATTGTAAATATTACGATGTTTCCTCCAAATAGTAATTAACATTTCTTTTAAAAAAGAAAAAAAATTTATCTGAGCATCACCATTCAAAAGTTTGTTTTGGGGAATTGATAGTTATTAATGTACATCTGTATTAATTGATGGCAAACATAACTCATCATTCCCCAGAATCCTATTTTTTCATTACAGTATCTAACTTTTTGCCTCCTCTTTTTTGGTTTTGCTGGTTATAAAGGTTTGGATTGGAGAGGGCTCACTGGATCCCAATCCTTGGAGCTGGATCATTGGATTCAAATCATAATGTGGATAGGATAGGGAGGCTGAATTACAAGGATTCATGGAGCGGGATCAAATTACCAGGAACATAGGAGTGGATTCCTGCCCCAACCAAACCGCATTCGTGTGGATTTTTTTTATTCAACTCAATTGGCTATTCCAAAGATACTTTTTTTTTTTTTTTTTCCTATTTTTGACGATTGGAGCCCTTAAGATGCACGATGGAGTTTTGCATTTTTTTGGTAAAAGGAGCAAAGCGAGGACCTGGAGAGGTACGCTGGAGCAATCTCCTTGGAAGGATTCAGCACGAGTAGATGGTAAACGTTTAAGGGGAAAAAAAGGGGGGTTTGTTTAAAAAAAAAAATTTAAAAAAAAAAGTAAATAAGTCATTTCTCTAAATTTAAAGACAAAAATTGGAGTTAAAGATTACGTAGGTTTTCAATTGGCTATTGCCTTTTTTTTTTTTTCTTTGACAAATAAAATTTTTAAAAAAACACGCATGGTTGTCATCATTTGTTGCTCGGGGCCAGAGTCTGCGCTCGCCCCCGTGGCGTTGCTAAATCGCGAGGTTTTCAGACAAAAAGGCTTTTGTGTTGAACAGAGCCTGTAGTGTTTCACAGGAAGCGTTGATGGTCGAGCTTCTCCTAAATAAAGGATCAGTTCTCTGGGAAACGGGTGGAATTTATTAGACGAGTAGGCGAAAAGGGGGGAAAAAAAGAATTCTCCCTGCGTAGAGAGGATGGTTTAATATTGATGTGGAGAGAGATCACAGAGGGGAAAACGTGAGATTAATGGGGCTCCGTGCTCCCCCGTGATCCTTTTGGAAATAAATAAGGGTAGAACCGGTGTGTACAGACCTTCCTGGTGTTGGATGGGAGGCGAGGAACGCTGCGAGTTATTAATTAGCAGGCGATTAGTGGCGGATTGGTGAGCGATCACCGAGGTGTAGGCGCGGGGTGATGGCAGCCCAGCACCTGCCCTCGGGGAGCTCCCCTGGTGTAATAGGCAGTGTGTGACTGTCCCGGGAGGCTGTCTGATGAAGTGACGTTGGTTGTGTTTGAATATGTTCTAATTGCCATTAATTAGAGAGCAGAGTGTCAGAAAGGTGTCTCTTTGCAGGGTGTAATTGCCCCTTAGTGAGCCCGTCCTGGGGATTGCACGGGTTAGTGTTTAAATGGGGCACTGGTGTAAATGGTGGGTGGCAGCTGGGGGCTGCTCCCTGCCTGGGAATGGCCGTGTCCCCTGCGGAGCGGGGCAGGGGGGGGCTCATTTGTGGGGAGGTGGGACGGGCGTTTGGGGCAGGATTAGCAGATTTGGGGGTTGAGTGTGGCACGCTGTGAAGGGGGCTGCGTGCGGTGACGGAGAGGGTGATTGGTGACAGAGTGCTGTTTCCCTGCAGAATTGCCAAAGATGTGTGTATGAGATTGTACTTTTTTTCCCCAAAATTACAAAGTTCTGGTAGCAAAGCCCTGTATTTTGGGGGGGCAGAAGCTGTTGGAACAGACTCTGGTGCTGGAGTGTCCCTGGGGGGGAAGAGAAGGGCTGAAGGAGAAGTTGGGGGTGGCTCTTGTGGAGAAGTTTGTGGGCCAGGGCGTGCGTGGTGGCACGTAGGGGGGTGATGCTGAGGAAAAGCGGAAGTTTGCCGCCCCCCCAAAAAAACCCCAAACTCTTCTGGGGCACGGATGGGTTCTGTTGCCCGCGCTGGAGAAAGGTGAAGCGGGAGCAGTTTATAAAGAAGGTTTCGAGTGCGCTCGGGGAGGCAGAATGTTTTCCATAAAGGAAATCTGGAGAGTTTGGTTTCCCGGGAGTGGTGTTTGGAGAGGATGGGTAGAGGGTGGATTGGGGATGGGGAGGAGTTGGGAGAGGATGGATTTCTGGCTGCGTAGGGACTGGGGAGAGAGAAAACTTCATGGGAGAGGAAGAGCGGAGGAGCCCAGGACTGAGGTAGAGGAAGGGGTGATGGACCACCCTCTGGAGTTGGAGAGTAGGGAGAGAATGGGGAGCCCAGGCAGGGCCAGTGGTTCTGAACAAGTTCATAAGGAGCTAATTAAAGTGCTGGAGCGCTAATTCAAGGGGTGGTTGACCCTGATGAGTTAAAGATGGGGTGTCAGGGGTGTGGGAGGGCTCGGTGCTGGCAGAGGGTGCTGTGGCGGGTGCAGCCGAGCCCCACGGGTGGGGATTGTTTGTTTGGGAGGTTGTCTCAGAGCAGTTCCAGGCTGTAGGGAACATCACACCCCCCAAAAAAGGCCGGGGGGAGCACGGGAGGGCACTGAACTCCAACGGCCATTCTCCGCCCTGGGATTTGTGGACCTTGTCACCTCCCTGCAAAGCTCCTTACCGACCCGGTGGGACTCGTACCTCTGGAGCGGAAAGGCCACCTTCTCCTTTCTCCTGGAAAACGGAAGGGAGTGGAGCTGTCCTGAAGTTCTTCCTCTCGTTTTGGCTTCCCACACCCAGGGGCACCACGGCGGGTCCTCTGCTGGTCCCAGTTCCCACCTCCTGCATCTGCCCCAGCATCTCCTGCGCTGCCACCGGTCCCTTCCCTTTGTCCCCCTGTCTGTACCTCGTGACGCTTCCAGCGCCCGTGTCTGTAACGTGCTTTGAGATGCTGTAATAAAACTTCACGGTGCGAAGTCTTTGGTGCTTTTCATGTCTCTAGATCTCTCTTTTTTTTTTTTTTTTTTTTTCCTTTCCCTCTAAAATCTCTTTTCCTGTCCTGGTGCTGCCCCAGCCAGGCGTGCGGCTGAGGGAGCGGGGAAACCCATTCCACTGGGTCAACCTGGGCTTTCCCAAAGTGTCTTGGTTTTTCTTTAATTTCTGGTTCTCACCCGCAGCAGCCCCCGGGGGTCGCTGTCTCGGGGGGGGTGGGGGGGGGGAGCGGTATCATTTTCTCTGATTGAAATAATGGGCTTTACAAATAGGGGAATTAAATTAATATCTGGGAAACGTGCTACAAACGGGTTTTGACAGCGCTGGGAGAAGAGTGAGGTGGAGG
>QJSC01000126.1:1025074-1095083 GCA_003697955.1 Calidris pygmaea
CTTTTTTTTTTTTTTTTTTTGCTTGTTTTTCTCCCCGCCTGCCAAGAAGCAAAAAAAAAAAAAGCCAAAACAAAAAAAACCCCAACCCTGCCGTTCCACCGGGCTCTAACAAAACCCCGATGGAACAAACACCGTGTCTGGGAGAATAAATTAATCCCTCTTTAAACAGCCTGACTCAGGGGCCGGGTGACGAGGGAGCTTGTTTTCTTTTAAAATAGGACGCGAGCGGGCCGGATTTCTGTAAAAACTGGCGAAATGCTAACGGTAACAGGAGGAATAGGGACGGCAGAGCGTGCAACCCCTCCCTTTGCCAACTGAGTCACAATTTTTCCCCCTTCTGTCTGCGAAAGACTAACTTAAAACCATCCCTGTTTATGTAATTCCAAAGAAAATCCAGTGTACCCAAAAAAAAAAAAAATTAAAAAAATAATAATTCCTCCCCTGGTTTCTGTGAGCCGAGCCCTTTCACGCCGGGTTGTTTTCTGATGCCTCCTGCTCTGTTTGAGCTTGAAAACATAAAATATGGAATTGCAGCAGCAGCAAAAAAAAGAAAAAAAAAAAAAAGCCCCACACATCACCTTTCTCAAGGTAAAATAATCCTCTTTGCACGTTCCCGGCGGCCGTCACTCGCTTACTCACTGTCCTCCTCGGAATTAAACCCAAACCCAACCCGTGACACGAGTTCAAAAACCTGAGTTGAATGAATAAATCCGCCAAGAGCGAGCCCCGTTCCTTTAGAGAGGAAGAACTATTCCCTTGCGAGTCCCGAGGGATGAGTCAGTCCCTCGCCCGGCTGCTTTTGCCTCCCAAAACACGCCGGGAATGTTCCGGGGTACCGGGAGCCGGGCACTGGGTTTTTCCCTTTTGGTGATGGAGGCGGGTGATGCCATGGAGTTTGGCTGAGGTCTTGTGAATTATTTCTCACTCTAGTGGGCAGTTGTGATTCGCACATAGGAAACTTCACGCTAAGAAGTTAATCTCCTTAGTTTAGGGCCATCTCCCTCCGAGTTGGGGCCGGTTTATCGCTTTCCTGCCTCCCAGATGGGAGTTTTGGAGGGGAAATTATTTGTAGGCTGGCACTATGGTATTGCGGCAACCTCCCTAACAAAATGCCAAGTAATACTTTCAAGTACGTGTCCAGCTTCTTGCTGCTCGCCTCTGTTTTTTTGAAGAGTACTGTATTTTGAAATAGCGATGTCACACTTTGATTTAGGAGTAGGCTTCGCTGCTTTTAATTAAGGAGTCGGCAGTTCACTTTCCTAACGTACTCAGCTATGTGCCGCTTGGAAGCATCTTCACAAAGCTGTGACGTGGAAATTTTTCTCTGATTTTTTTTTTCTTTTTTTTTTTTTTCCTCCCCAAATAATAAAGCTTTTAAGACCTCATAATAAATGCTGAATATTGTTTCTTGAGTCATTTTGTTAAAACCAAAGATTTAGGGGGCGAGCATCCTAACGCACCCAGCAGAAAGCGCTGGTAAGATACTTCTGGATGTGACTTTTAAGTTTTTCTTCTTTCCATTCTCCCCGGCAGTGTGTCGGCCAAGATCCGACCGAGTAGTTAGAACTAGGAATAAAAAGTGGATTTAAAAGCCCATCCCGGCCTCCCTCCTGATATTTAATTTTTGGTAAAATCACAAACGCAAGTGACTGAATATACATGCTCGTTCTTCGGTGGGGGGGGCGTTTTGCCAAGTGTGTGTTTTTCAGCTGTGACAGGATTTCTAAGGGATGGCTTAATCCATGGTGTGTAAAGTTGTCATTTTTAGCAAAACGTTTTTAGAGGAGGTTGCGATGTCTTCATTTTAGTCTCCCGAGCAATGGGATCCGGGACTGTCAGTTGCTCTTGCCAAATAAAGTTGTTTGATTGTGTTTAGGTGGCGTTTGGATGAATTGTATCTTTTTAAAGCAACGCTTGTGAGACTGAATAAGCAGTTCTTGTTTGGATATTATTAGTCCCTGAAATGCATATTTTGAAAACCACTTTTAGTATCTGCTGGGAAAGTGAAAGTTGTATCTGTTAATGTGAGGAGGAATCATCCATCAAACGGAGCGTTCAAGATATGACTCATGCTAATTTGTTGCTCTCACATTAAGGCTGGAGCGCAAAAATATTTTAGCCTCTGGCATTGGAAGTTCACAATGCCGCATCCTACCACTCCGGGTCACCAATTACAGCGTTGGGGTTTTTTGCTGTTTACTGCCCCCCAGAAGAGAAAAAAAAAAAAAAATTAGTTGCTAGGACGAGGTTATTTTGCAGGAGAGCCTGTCTCAGGCGATGAAAATATCGCAAAAATGTTGACTTGACATTAGTGCTGGGTCAAGTAAAACCCTGCTCGGTGCCGGAATAAAATGACTGGCGAGAGGCGTGCAGCAGGTGCTGCCTCCCCTTCTCCCACAGCCAGTTCAAAAAAAATACTGCCTGATCCTTTTTTTTTTTTTTTTTTTTAAAAAGACTTTGATGCCGGCAGGCCTCGGAAAGTGAGGAACAGCGCTTGTTGCAGAGGGTGGTTAGAGAGATGGCGCTGCTCCTAACACCGGCTCGCTGGGAACCCAGATAAGCGGAATTATATAAGCAGCAGCTTCGTAGCCTGTAGCTTTATGAATATACATTGTTTGGTGTCCACCATCCTTTATCGGTTGCGTAGGAATAAGTGCATCGTTACCTCAAAATGCTGACGACTCTTTAAGGCTTAAAAATACCCATAAACTGTGTAAGTTTGAACCTGGTCCAAAGGATTTGGGCTCTCTATTATCCGATCTGCTAGCTCTGCCTTTGAAACTGTATCTCTGGAGCTATCCTTAAGTGCTCTTAAGTGTCTCCTCGTGCAGTTCAACAACATTGTTTTCTGCTTATTTAAAGTTGGCTGTAAAACATTTTAGAATTTTTTAAAATTAAAATTGTATTTAAGCACACAACTTGCTTAATATTGTACTTTCCGCGTGTATTGTACGTACTCCATTCTTTTTGTGCGCTGTAGATGTCTCAATCGCTTCTTAAAAACACGGGAAATAAATGGTTGAAAATCTGCAGTTGTCACCCAAGTCAGGCAGAAGTTTTAATGGAGAAGCCGGGGGTGATGCCGTGCCCTGATTTAGCAGCGTGGCCTCCAGGAGAGTTCTGCCTTTGCCTTTTTGGCCACCGTTTCTGCAGTCCAGCCCCGTGGGCTGTTTGAGGTGGCTGCTGTGGCTGGCGCGGGGTGGGGATCTTCATTTACCTGTTGCATCCCGAGCTCCGGCACGGATGGGACGTAAAATGCAGATAAAACTGGACGGGCTGGTCTGGCTCCTAACGATTCCCGCAAGTTTTGTCTCCCGTTATCACCCCGAATCCGGGCTTTCTCTCGTGAAGCGTTTTCCTGTCAGAGGGGCTTGGAGTGTTAGGGAGCACGTATTCATAGCCACGTGGGCTGGGGTTTGTAGCCACCGGTGGCTTTTATCCAAAGATCACTGGTGTTGCACTCCTGAAAAATGAGTGGCTGAAGCGATACAGGGCTTGTGCGGGGGCAGGAGGTGACAGGAGCCCGTCTGTGGCCGAGGGACAGTCGCACCCAGGGGGCTGTACTTTTGCTGCCAGGCAAAGCGTCCGGAGCTCGGATGCGACTAAGAAAAAGTCCCAAAGTGAGCTTCTAGAAATAGTGACTTCTCCAGAGGGTGAGATGAGGCAGAGTGACGTAGGGAGAGTGCGTTTCATGAAGTTGTCCATCCTCCACCAAGGTAAAATGAGACGAGGTGGGGGTTGCAGGCCAAGCACTGTGTCTTACTCAGCTCTCGCAGCCTGGAGTTGCGTTATTTAGCGAAGGAGAGCGCAGGGAAGGAGTCCTGGAAGGCCACGGTGCTGATCGAACGGGAACACAAGTTTCCCCAAACTCAGCTCCAGCCCTGGGACGCTGCGTTATTAACGAGACTGATTTAAAACTGGCCTGATGAGACCGAGGCACATCTTGAATACAGATGCGCTTAAACTGGCTTAAGGTGCTAGAGTGATTTATTTTAATGCTCCATTAGGCTGAATTGCTCTGTGTGGTTTCTAAACCACTTTAAAATTGTATCTGCTAGGGGGTTGTCCCAGGCCGGCGGAAGGAGTTTTAATAACAGTGTTTTCTGCCTTAGAATAAACAACACCTAACGCAAGCTGGACGTAGAGCAGCGCGTAGCAGCTCAGCCGAGCGGAGCTTGGCATGTTCTGGGGGGAGTTCCTTTCCCTTTAGCGTCTCCCACCAATTCTGGGTGGTATGGGCTGTTTCGAAACCCCCACCCCCAACTGTGTTCTCCAGCATCCCTAGGTGTCTACCAGTGCTTATTGATTGGCTTCTCTTCCTACCCCAGAGCAGCTGCTGATGAAGAGAAAAAGAACATGCTGCTGTTCTTATTAGTCTCCAGACGCAGAGCGCGCGGTGGTCAGTGTATAAATGCGGCGGGAACCTGCTAAATATAGAAATGTGGCTTTAGCCGGCTCTCGATTCAGGTTGCTTTGGTTTCAGCGCGAACACGCTGGTATGAACGCGTTGTTTAAATAAGAAGCCTTATCGCATCCTGGCTCTCTCTGGCTGCGGTTCAATTCTCAACCTGCACTAAGCCGGGCTTAAAGGTGGGGCGTTATTTTGCAACTCCCGTCAGTACATTCGTACGCTCCAAAGATAGTCCCAAGGTGGCATCTGATAGGATCGTTAGCAAAACAAGTTATCTGTTATGTAAAGATCAAACGCCGTGTTAGTAAAAGATCTGACAAGCACCTAGTTGTTTTCCATAAAGAAATGTTGCCCTCTGGAAACTTAATAATTATTTGCTTGTTCTGATGCGTGCCTTCCCACACTTCCCACAGCCTCTGCACAGCGCGAGCGCTTTATCCCGTCCAAAAAACCCAAATCATGTAACGCTTTCCAGCCGTTGCTTCAATGGCTTTGGGTCTAAGAATGCGCTTTCCTGTCGTTTGTAAATGTTCTCACCGTGTCCGAGCGAGCGGCCCGTCGATAGAATTTAAGTGTGACTGTTTGGTTTTAGGCACACGAAGCCTCCCACCACCAACAGCAGGCAGCACAGAACAGTTTGTTGCCTCTCCTGAGCTCTGCTGTTGAGCCACCTGATCAGAAGCCGATTCTGCCCTTACCAATAACGCAGAAACCTCAGCCTGCACCAGAAACATTAAAGGATGCTATTGTTGGGATTAAAAAGGAAAAACCTAAAACCTCCTTTGTGTGCACTTACTGCAGCAAAGCTTTCAGGGACAGCTACCATTTGAGGCGTCACGAGTCCTGCCACACAGGGATAAAGTTAGTGTCACGGCCAAAGAAAACTCCCACCACAATGGTGCCCCTTATCTCGACCATCGCTGGTGACAACAGCCGAAGTTCATTGGTTTCGACTATCGCGGGCATCCTGTCCACAGTCACTACGTCTTCCTCTGCCACCAACCCCAGCAGTACTGCCGGCGCCACGGCCATGGCAGTGACTCAGACGGTGAAGAAGCCCAGCAAGCCCGTTAAGAAGAACCACGCTTGTGAGATGTGCGGAAAGGCCTTCAGGGATGTCTACCACCTCAACCGGCACAAGCTGTCCCACTCAGATGAAAAACCCTTTGAATGTCCAATTTGCAATCAGCGCTTCAAGAGAAAGGATCGCATGACCTACCACGTGAGGTCCCACGAAGGTGGCATCACGAAACCGTACACCTGTGGTGTTTGTGGAAAAGGCTTCTCGAGGTACCATGTAGAAAATCCCAGGCGAGCTCAAGTGTTGGCTTTTCATAACCAAGAAGGGTTAAGCTATCATAGCCAGGGGCTAGGAGAACCTGACATCTTAGAAGATTGGTGAGGGGATAAAGAGCCTTGTTTACTTCTAGGGCGTGGGTCTCAATCCGAGCCACACTGGCGGTGGCCAAAAGCGGTCGTGCTTTTAGCAGAACGTTTTTGAAATGATGTCGCGACCTCATCCGGGTCCCGTAGGACACGTGTCTGTGTCCCTGGTGGTGACCATGGAGCCCCTTTGAGAAGGTCGATGACCGAACGGGGCACGGCAGGGAAGCGTCTCCGTGTCTTGGAGCAGGGTTGGGGGGTACGGGCAGAGCGCTGCGGGGGAGCTTGCGGTGCTGCTGCCTGCGTTTGTCTCTCTGCTTGCAACAGAGAAAAACTCGCCCTTTAGCGCTGTTAATGTCACCTTTACACACGGTGCGGCCAAACATACCACGTGTGAGAAGGACACGGAGAAGTTTTAAAGCGCAGGTTGGGGCTCAGCGTAACTGTGTGTTACCGGAGCTGAAACCACCGCGTGGGGAAGGGGGGTGTCTGTCTTCTTGCCGCGCAGGGGGAGGTGGGGTCGTCAGGGCAGCGTTCAGCACCGCCGGCCAAGGTGTCCTTGCTATGGATTTGTAAAAGAATGTGTTTTCTTGTCTGTTCCTCTCTTTTTTTGCAGGCCTGATCATTTAAGCTGTCACGTTAAACATGTTCACTCAACAGAGAGGCCCTTCAAATGCCAAGTAAGGGCTAAAATGATTTATTGAGAATAATACGTTGTTGTATCGTTAGAATCTCAGGTGAATAATTGTTCCAGAAACGTGTTTGCTCCTGGACTTTTCTCTGAAAAGCAAGTTGAGGAATAAAGATGCATCCTCCTTACGTATCCCCAGCACTGCAGTTGTGATGGAAGTGTAGAAGCAGTTTCAAAGGAGGCTGTGGTTACTTTAGGAATATTAGAGGCTTTTTGCTTTCTTGGAGAACAACGTAGATGCGCTGTTTTACGATACGCTTAACTTAGTAACAGGATTGTAACAGCATCCTCAGCTCAGTGCTGATTGCTGGAGTAATGTGTGCAGTGTGTTTCTCAGCATATTTAAATTAAATTCAATGTGTTTCTCAGTATATCCATTTAAAATGGATAGGAATAGTTGAATCTGGATCCGTTATTTTGCTGGAAGCTGAAAGCAAATTGTGAAAAGTTGATGACTGAGTATAAGAGAAATAACTGCCCCCAAACAATCAACTCTTGCTTGGAATATCCATTCCTGTTCCAGCCTGTGTTTTAGTGACTCATCATATTAAATAAAAGTCTTGTGTAAAAAGAATAGCATTAGCGAAAGGGTTTGTTTCCTTGTTCCGATTTGGACAGGAACAGACCTAATTGAGCAATTTAAGATATCAGGTTCCTATTTGCACAGTAACATTGTATCAGAAACAACTTTGCCTGTTCTGGGGTTTTTTTATAAGCCCTCTCCTGCTTTGGTAGGTAAGGCAACCCGCTATTGTAATGAAGTTAAAGAAGTCTCAGAAGCCAGTTCCATTTTCAGTCTCTGTCTAGCAGTTTGATTTTGGTTTTTGTATAAACACAGGTAAAACTTAAGCTTGTCAATATGCTTAGGATGCTGTTTGCACCCGCGAGGTAAAATCGGCTTAGAGTGGGCATGTAATTGGTACTGTAACGACGCTGTCTGCACCCAAGTGTAACTGTTGTTCTTCATGTAGACGTGCACTGCTGCCTTTGCCACCAAAGACAGACTGCGGACACACATGGTGCGCCATGAAGGAAAGGTATCGTGTAATATCTGTGGTAAACTTCTGAGTGCAGCATATATCACCAGCCACTTAAAGACACACGGGCAGAGCCAAAGTATCAACTGTAATACCTGTAAACAAGGCATCAATAAAAGTAGGTGAACGTTTTAAAAACATTTCTAATAACAATGTGTTTGCAAAGGGAATTGCCTTTGATTACGGTAGAATGCAGAAAGATGCCCACCAGGCTGGGTATTCCCACCTATTAAAAATAGATATTTGATAAGAGGATCTTCTTCAGCTCAAGAATTGGCGTATGTGGAATGGGTTTGCTGCTAGACTGTGCTCTTATCCCTCAGGAATGCCATGCAGTTTGTGAGAATTAGTTCCTAAGTTTTCTCAGCTTCTAAGTACAGTGCTACTTCCTGAACGATACTGGCCTAAAAGTCCAACAGAGAATTCTGGAGACTTTAGGATATTTAAGAACTGCTGAGGTCTGCCAAGTTTCAGGTTTGAAGCCTCATCTAAAGCTCATCAAAATTAGGAGAAAGATTTCTCTGAGCTTTGCCCCTGGGGCTTAGGAATTCCTCCCTCTGGCAGGAACTGACAAGAAAAGCATTTAAATCCGGATCTGATACGTTTTGGGCATTAATGACATTTAATTGGTGGTGTGCAGGAGTTCAAATGAGATGTTTGTAATAGTTCCTTCTCGTCTTTAACTCTGTGAAAATGCTGAAGCCTGAACCTGGGAGTGCCTAGTAGGCAAATGAAGATTTGACTTTCAAATTTTCCCTATTAAAATACCTGTAAGTTAAGTTAACCCTCATGGTTAGTGATAGAAGATGGGTTTTCAGAGGAATGTCTTTAGAAACTTTGTCCTTAAAGCCTTTTAAACAGTATTAATTCACAACATCTTCACAGTTCCCATTACTTCTGGCTAATTAGAAGGTACTGGTTATGTCTAAAATGCCTGATTGTTGAGCATAATATGAATTTTTGGATTGGAAGTAGTTTTCAAGGTCTAGGGTTACAGCTCTGGCTTCCCAAGGGTTGGGTGGTGCTGAGCCAGTTCACGTGGGGCATTTACGGCACTTGTTAGAGGTGGAAATGATGAGCTGTAACGTGGCCAGAGTAGTAACATGCTGTTCTGGGATGTAAAGGTAAACTGAACGTTTTAAGTCATACTTGGCGATAGAAAGTAAAAGCAAGTAAAAAGTGAAAGCAGATGTGCCTGACTTACATTTTTGGTCTTTAGATCTTGGAAAAGTAGTTTCATAAAGCGCAGAATTAATTATGTGGTTCTAAACACCTCTGTGATTTTTGCTCTTGGAATCCTGTGTGATTCCACACACTATGGAAGAAGCCTTTGTCATCTCAGCAGAAAAACAGAGTAACTTTTCAAGGTGAATTTGTGTTCTTACTTAATTGGCATAGCATGCATGAGTGAAGAGACCAGCAATCAGAAGCAGCAGCAGCAGCAACAACAGCAACAGCAGCAACAACAACAACAGCAGCAGCAGCAACAGCAGCAGCAACAACAACAGCAGCAGCAACAGCAGCAGCAGCAACACGTCACAAGTTGGCCTGGAAAGCAGGTAGAGACCCTGAGATTATGGGAAGAGGCCGTCAAAGCAAGGAAGAAAGGTAAAACAAACCACTACTTACGGTCCTGGTTTTGTAAGATACTGGAGTTGACAGTTACACGGGGGGTTTAAGATGTCAGAGAAGGGTGAGAGTTGCATTCTCGATGTTAGAAGTCGTAGCTAAAAAGTAGTAGGAGGGTAACACGACCGAAATTAGGCTGTTGTAAATGAACTCCTCATTACTTACTTCCCTTTGGTCTCCATGCTTGAGTGTGTACGTAGCAGTCGTCAATTATAGAGGGATGTTTGTGTCTGCTCCAAGGCAAGAGTGTGCTTTTTGACTTGCATGTGGTTTTTAGCTGTGTTTATGCATATTTACCGGTTGTTAACTTGTGTGCATATATATATCTATGTATATATACACACACACCACCCTCTGTTGCGTCATTATCAGTTTGCGTGTGGGTGCTTTCTGTGTCCCTTTCACCTTTTCTCTTCCAGTTCATTCCATTCGCTTTATCATCACATAACTGGCTTTGCATAGTTTTCTGGAACTCACAGAACTTACATTTCTATCTCTGGTGTGGTTTTTTTCATTACAAAATTGACTAATAAGTGGTAGTGTTTTCCATTATTGCTAACTCAGAGCTTACCCATCCCTGTGCTGCTGTAGTTGAAGTAGAGTGGCTTCCTGCTGTTGGTCCATGTGGTATTTTCTAAGGAATAGGTTGCTTCAATTTAGCATCGCTAGGAGTTACAGGAGTTGAAAGTCTCCTGTTACCGCTAGTTTTTTCTTTTACAACAGTTTGATTTCTAATGCCTGTCGTGTGACTCTCCTGGATTACATGTTTTAGAAGAAATTCTTAGTGACTGCTTACTGTTTTTCACCAGCTGCTTGTAGTAATAAATGATGTTGACTCACCTTTTTTTCTTTTTCCTTTTCTCCTAAACTTCCTTTCAGTTTCTTCACTTTTTTTCTTTTCTAGGTCTTGTTTGTGTATTAGCCTGCTAGCTCCTTTCGCCTTGATTGTTATTCCAATTGAATTGAATTCTCTGATCAGTCAGTGTAGAAACAGCTTATTCATGTTAAAATGTAGTGATAAGAGAAATGTTAAGTATCGTCAGGCCACTAAATCGATAAAGCAAATGGGTGTCAGATTTAGAAAATCTCTGAGATTTGTTCCTCCCTATGTCTTGTTCCCTCTTCCCTCCCTTTCTTATTGAAATTATTGAATATGCTTTACCAGAGACGGTGGGCTTGGACAGAACGGTGGGCGAGGGAGGTGGGTGGGGAGCAGCATTGTGGGATTGATGAAATTAGCTTAATTTAATTGGGGAAGGGGCGTGGGGTGGGCTGTAATTTTGCATATTGCTGTGCTGGAAGGTGAAGCTAGACCAGTCAGTGCCATGCCTCCAGGCTGCTCTTCCACGCTAGTTCTCCTCTGCTAGTGCCACCCCTTGTGTTGCCTTTACGACACTAGATGGAATTTTTTTTTAGTCTAATACTATTTATTTTCACAATTTTTTTTTACTCTTTCCCTTCCTTTCCACCCCTCCTAGATATGGACTTTGAAGAACCAACAGTAACCCTTGAATGGGTCTAATGTTGCTTTCAAAGTTAACTCTGTCTTGGTACATTTGTATTGCCCCAGTGGCAAGAGTGGACTCTTTGCTCCTGGCTTACCTCCTGAAACGTGGGTGTAGACTGAGCTTGGTGTCCTACCCTACAAATGTGGAATAAGACATGGCTTAGAAGTGCCGTAATGTTGATGTAGAATGCATATATATATATATATATATATATAAAAATCAGTTTCTCCAGGAGTTTTTCCCTTCCCTTTACCCACCTTTGTTTTTGGATCCCTCTGGTGCGGGCAGCCGGCAGGTGGTGCTGATGGATGCCCAGCCAACCTCCTGCTCCCCCCAGGCACTGCATTCCTGCTTACTGCTAAACACAGTAAAAAAAAAACCCAGAACCAACCCAAAACCCTGCAAACCAACTTGGTGTGGAGCTGTAGCTTATGTGAAAGCTGAGGAGATGATGGGGGTCGATAGATGGGGAGCGTTGAAAATTGCTAAGTATGGTGATCAGTGGAAAGATTTAGTAGCAATAATTAAGACTGAAATAAGCAGGTAAATATTGAAATGAGCTTTGCTTATCAGTCCCTAATAATGACTTTTTAAAACCTTCACAGAATGTCAGTTCACCTTTGAGAAGGCTATAGAGTACGTACCATTCGGTATGTACACTCTCTCCTCTATTTATAATGTTCCTCTTGGGAGGATTTTTTTGATTGTACGATACTGTTTTTATGAACATGGAAACCCTCTTTGTAAGACAACCTCGCTTGACTTCTCAGGAAAAAAAAAATATTGAATTGAAATGAACTGCATGAGAGTTTGTATTTCTTATAGGCTATAGAATGTTAACAGTTTTAACTTACTAATAATTCCTAAAGAAAAATATTCCAGAATTTGTACCTGTTCTTGTTTGGTTTTTGTTTCTGGTTGGTTTTCTTTTTATTATTTTTTATTTTAAATCTTGTCCATGGTTTTTTATGTGTTAAAAACTTTTTGTCTTTTTATGTCTCATTTTTAGAAGCTGCTAACTTGTGCCAAACCTCCACTGCTGCTACTACGCCTGTGACTCTTACTACTCCATTCAATATAACGTCCTCTGTGGCTTCTGGGACTATCACAAACCCAGTCACAGTGGCAGCTGCAATGAGCATGAGAAGTCCAGTAAATGTATCAAGTGCAGTTAATATATCCAGTCCGATGAACTTAGGGCATCCTGTAACTATAACAAGTCCATTATCCATGACATCTCCATTAACGCTCACCACACCAGTCAATTTACCCACCCCAGTAACCGCTCCAGTGAATATAGCGCATCCAGTCACTATAACATCTCCCATGAACCTCCCCACCCCGATGACGTTGGCTGGTCCCTTAAATATAGCCATGAGACCGGTAGAGAGCATGCCTTTCCTGCCCCAGGCCTTGCCCACATCTCCTCCCTGGTAAAGAATTTCTAAACAGTATTAAAAAGGATTAAAATGGAATCCTTACCAGCAGTTCTTTTCTGGGTTTTGTTTGGTTGGGCTTTTTTTTTTTTTTTCCTGTTGTTTTTTTGGGGGTTTTTTTGTTTTGTTTTAGTTAATAATAAATTCAGACTAAGACACTGGGGCAACATGCACCATCAGAGACCGTAGTAGCATCTTCCCCTGTTGATTTGGCTCATATGGTTCAAACTTGAGTTTCACTGGAGCACTTCATTTAAAGTAAGTTTTACCTTGTAGCTGACTGATGCTGAATTAGAGCAGATACTTATTTGCCAGAGTTTTTAAAAAAAAAATAAAAAATATTAAAAAACAGTTTTATGTTTTATCCCCCAAATTATAACTTAGAAAATTATTTTAATCTAAACACTAGCAAAGAGCCCTCTGTATCTTTAACAGGGTGGATGGCTAATTTTAACAGTCGTTAAGTCCACTGTTTCTGAGCTAGTGTAGAATCTTTGTCTGTGTTGATGTTTTGTTTCTTTTTTTTTTTTATTGAGTAAATGCATTACAATGTTGTCATTTAAAAAAAAAATGCATTTTGGAGAAAATATGCATTTTACCTTTGGGAATATGATAATTTCAGGCAGCATTCCCTATGGGAAAGGTGATACCAGCTCTGATATGCAAAGCATATGATAAATTATCATTCTAACTTCAACATATAATAGGGATTGTGACCTGATATTTGGAGATGTAAATATTACCCAACATATTACCCTAAGGGAATATAGCATTGTAGTCAACATTTTTTTTAAAAAAAAACTGTTATTGTTTGGTGAGAAACAGCCATGGCTGACAGAAGAGGAGTCGAGATGTCTGTAAACATGGTCTCTGAGCAGTCAGACCCCTATGGGACTCTTACCTAGGAGCAAAAGGAGTGCTTTGAAACTTAAGAAATAATTGCTTTAAGCTGGAAGATTCTGGAGGCACCGGGTATGATTTTTATGCCCTCTGCCTCCCAGTCAGAGCCTGCTGGTGTTACAGCAGGGGACAGACGTGTTAGTTGTTCACTAGAAGTTTTGTCTTATATTAAATTGTATACAGTTTTTATTCTAACCACTAACTAGGTAGGATGCCCCTCCAGGACAAGCAGAGAGCGTCTTTTAATTTCTCCCCTATTTCTTAATCAAGTGTTGTGCAAATCTGTTCAACTTTGTAAATATTTGCAAACATCATCATTTTTACGTTATTCTTCTATTGTGTTAACACATTTCTATCAGTTTGTGGGAGTTCTGGGGTGATGGTTCCAACTGCCCAGCCCAGAACTTCTCCACAAATGGTCACACATGTTTAAGCTACATGTGCTTTTTATTTCTTAACCTGTTTATCTGTACATAAAGTAGAAAGCAAAAATCTAGGGAAACAGATATACTTTTTAGACTATCATGTCACATATTCACCTTTTTAAAACTTTGTTTAAAAAAAAAAAAAACACCCTAAACCCAAGACTCTACATTAAAAAAAAGAAATAAATAAAATAAAATAAAGTTGCAGTCGAGGTGTTTTTATCTTAATGAAGTTGACAGCTATGGAGATTAGCGTGTGTGCATTTTCACAGAGTGCTAGCAGGACCGACTAGTCTAAAAGGACCGCTTCCGTTCCCACCGGCCGTGCCAGCGCGAGCAGCGGCTGCCAGGGCTGCTGGCCCAGGTGACAGGTATCTGTATCATTACGTGAAACTCTTCTAGGGGCTTGGACAGCATAGTAAAACAAACAAACAAACAAAAAAAAACAAACAAAAAATAAAATAAAAATAGAGCTTAGTGTAAAATAATTTTATAAATGATCTTTTGTACTTTAGGACATCAAATTGTACAACTTTTGTATATATAAAAGCTTAGGAACTTTCTGTTTAGCAGAAAGGAAACACATTCCTACACTTTTAATGTATATGTTTGTTATAATGTCCATGTAAACATATGCCCTATGTTTGTGCCTTTTAATTAGTTTGTCTCAATAAACAAAAATGTAGAGAAGAATATGTAGCTATGACTTTGTTACCACTGTTCTTACTCCAGCTGTGTTGAGGTCTTCGTTTTTGCACTGTGTGGAGCGTTGGGTGCAGGGAGCTGCATGGCGGGGGCCGAGCCCCGAAGGAGGCATGTGAGGCCAGTGCCCCCCGGCAAACCCCCCTCTCCCCCCAGCCCAGAGCCAGCCCCGCATGCGGGATGTGTAGTTTCCAAGCCATCTCTTGTCACCCGTGTCTCTGTCACCCATGGCCGTGCCACCAGTGTCGCATCGTAGGTCTAACCCGCTGGATCTGGGTGAGTTGCAGAGATTACCCTTACGTGGAGGTTGGCTGTCCCTGAGCTTAAAAAAATAAGAAACCCAAAAGCATTAAAAGCCGCTATGAAAATGTGTACTAGAAGTGGTTATCTATGAATTACTTACAATAAACAGGTGTGAGACTTAATTGTATGTTGTCAATTACTGCAGTATTGACAGCAGGTCCCTCTGCCCGCTTAGCCTGCCCTGCGGATGTCATTTTTCTCCCGGCAGAGTAGCTGTAGAATAAACACATTAAACACCGGCGAGGAAATCTTTCAACGTGACAGAGGCTTCCCAAACCACTAACCATGGTGCTCTTAGCACGGGATTAGGAAAAGGGCTGTTTCCTTTTTTATTTCATGTTGGTTCTGCTCGATTGTACCTGGTTTATGTCCACAAAAGCTACATTAGCTAATTGTCAACCTGTTTCATTTGTACTTGGGTAAACATTTGCTTTGTACTGTGTATAAATGGTTCCGAGGTGTGCTCCTCCGCTGTCTCGATACAGACACTAATTTCGCTTTGTAATGCCATCATATGAAATACATTAAGCTGTTTTTTGGGTTGGTTTATCTTTATTTATTTTTTTTTTTCGACAAACGAAAAACTACCTGGTGGAGTAGTTTACGCCACGCGCGGTGCCTCGTTCCTCGGCGGCACTGGGGGGGCGGGCAAAGCTCGGCAGCGAGGAGGGATTCGCCCGGCGACTCGTGTCCCCGCGGCACGGGCAAGTTGAGACTCTAAGAAAAGGGTGGACGCAAAGAACAGATGCTCCTGTTCCACCCAGTTAGTTTCTATGCAGCTGATGCGCTTAGCCCAGTTTATTTGGTGGAAACTTTTAAGCTGGATCCCGTCCAGCATCCAGGGAAGGCTGTTGCTGCCCTCGGTTTGAGGGGGTTTTACATCCAGCCCATTCAGGGCGCCAACTGCAAGGGGTTCAATAAGGGGTTTATTTTCTTTTTTTTACTCCTTAACTTCACACAAAGCTTTCAGCGTTAGGTTCGTGGCTAAACACCGACTGAAAGTTGTTAAAAGTTGAATTTTTGCCCTGGAAAAGATTTGTGCTGGGGGAAAGTCAGGACAGATCAATGGCAGGAAAACTCATCCGGGTCCTGCTGTCGCAGGGAAGTGAGTCCTTCGGCAGAGCCACCCACGCTGCCGGGAAACCAGAGACGCCTCACCTTGGCCAGTTTTAGTTTTTTCTTTTATTTGGAACGCCCCGCCACTTCCAGAGGATGTTTGGGGTGAGGAAAAATTTGGGATTCGACCTATATCTTACCATTGGAGAGTTACAGCCAAGTGTTACAAATTGGGGAGATTTTTGTTCAGTCAAAATCACGGATAAGAGAGAAAATCACACGTTATTCTCGGTGTACGAGTTAAATTCTGTTTGCCATTATTCACAAATAAGATACACACACACACACACACACCTTTTACAATAACTTTTTCTTTAGGAAGAGAAAAAAAAAGTATTGAATGTGTTTGCATTCGTCCACGAGAGGTTTAAAGAAAAGCACCCAAACCCCAATAAGCTGTTTGAGCTGCAGCAATCCCGGGTTACGTAAAGGGGCCGGGGCTGCCGAGGGATTAGTGGGTGGCTTTGCTGGTGGCCATAAGCTCTCCGAGTTCTGCTCACTCTTCCCTCACTTTTATTTTAGAAACAGTCGCTCGGAGCCATATTTTGCAAACTGCCAGGGGTTAATTTTCGAGGCTGTCAGGGTTAGATTCCCTGAAGAAAGAAGGAAGGAAGGAAAAATTTGGATTTAAAGAAGGCTCGGGCTTTTAAAAGCATCCCGTGCTCTGATTTATTTTTTTATTTTAGGGAGCCGAGTTGTTGAGAAGTTTCTCGCTGCTGGGTCCTTCTGAAAACTCCTGCCTCGCTCTATTGGTGGCTCAGTTTATCCATCTCAAAAATAGATTTAACAGTATTTTCAAAAGGCAGCTATTAAAAGCACTTCAAGTTTTTAAATGCCTTTGAGGTCTGTCTCAGTGCTTAAGTGGATCTTTTTAACAGTGCTTTTTAGGATAAATAGTGTAAAAATAAATCTCTTCCTCTCCTAATTGTCGGGCAGAATAAAACTTAAAATTTGATCCCCTTCTACCTATTTATTTAATTCAGTGTGTTTATATTTCTTGCTTGTCTTTGGATCGTTTGCTCGCAGCTTCCAGAGCAGCAACTGAAGGATGACAGAGGAACTACGTGCTGATTTTTATGTCAAAAATAGCTTTCACCTTTAAACGCGCAAGGCTCCATGGCTGTTTTCTAATTAGAAAAAGAATGCCCGAGCTTCTCTGGCCAATCCATTCTACAGCTGTGCTCAGATCCGACTCTCGGCCCCTGGTTAAAATTTAGTACTGAGGTCCTGACCTAGAAACAACCCTTTTTTGGTATTGGTTTGGAAAAAGTATTTGAGTGCTAAGAGAAAGCCAGCCGGGCTGCTCCCTCCCCGCGGGCTGGCCAGAGCCTTCACCTCGCAGCCCAAGTAATGACCGCCGGGAAAACCAGGTTTAGGATTTTTTAAAAATAAGAATTTTTCGGTTCTTCAGGTTTCTGGGCTAATTTGAGGCATTTTTATAAAGCTCTGGAATTTTTTTTTTTTTTTCTTTAAGGAAGTATAAACGCTTTATGAAAAATGAGGCATTTGTAAAACACTTCAACGTGGGCACCTGCAGTTACTGCTGGTGACAGCACAGACCTCTGCTTTCCCGGCAAAGCCTTCCCAATAGCTGCCTGCCAAATCAACCCATTTAGTAAAAAAAAAAACCAAAACCAAGGGGCGTTTTCAGAATGTACAGCACCTTTCGTTTTTCAGAGAAGGCAGAAATACTCCATTCACCTCTTCCCATAGTTGTTCTCACCAGCTGTCAAAGCAAAAACATTCTGTGTTCTGTGTTTTCTGTGCATGGTTTGTTTTGCAGGGAATTATCAATTTAGTTGGAACTGGCTGAATTAAATTCACTACTTTGAATTCTTCATAGTTGTGTATTTCTATTCCCGTTTCTTTTTGCTTCCCAGCCTCGTTAGCAGCTTAGACCCATATCAAAGGACAGTAAAGAAATGTGATAAAATCACCCGTTTCCCCCGAAAACAAGCCTGGATCAGGAAAAGCGACTGCAGTCAGCAAAGCTCACGGCGTCACGTCACAGAAGAGACACTGATCCGCGTTTAACTTTGGGAAAACAAATGTTGTGGCACTTGTACGAGCTGAAAGCTGAAGGTTTGCCTCCAGTGTTTTCCCTCTTACTGACGCCTGTGTTCCTTGTCAAAGCCTTGCAGATCGTTACCTTAAGGGCTAAGGATGTTTAGCTGCCAGACACGGAGGAAACCATTGAGTTGGGGGAAAAAACCTCAGCGCCCAGGGCCGTCCTGCGAGAGCCCTGGAGCACCCCAAGGGCATGCTGGGGGTGCGGGTGTTCTCCGGCAGCGTGCCCGGGGAGCTACGAGGGACGCGGGGGCCCTGACCCGCTGCCGATCGCTCCGGTCTCTGCAAAACGGGAAGTGTTTGCCCTGTGTAAACTGGCCCCTGTAATTTGTAAGAGGGGATCACTTCCCGTCCTGAGCTGTTCCGTGGCGTGGCTGCAAGCTGTCAGCCGCTGGGTACCGGGGAGGGCTGCTTTCTCTCTCTGGTCAAAGTGATGCTTTGTTATAATCCGCGTCTCTCCCCTTCAAGCCCTTGGGGCAGGAGCGGTGCCTCCTCTTCCTCACCCCGCGCCTCCGCGGGGTCCGAAATGCAGGAGCCGGGGATGCTGAGGAGCTGGGGAGGAGACAGAAGGCCGGCCATGGAGGGCTCCCCTCGGGAGGCCGCTCCAAACCTGCCACCGGGGCTGCCCAGGGCCAGAGGTGCCCGGCCCCGCGGCCGGGGAAGCCTGGGGGCAGCGTGGGGGGACCCTGAGCCCCCCCAGACCCCCCTCAGGGGCTGCCTGGCCCCAGACGCGGGGTGGCGATGGGTCAGTCCTCCATGGGGACGGAGGGGACCAGGCGGTGCCGACCATGGAGGCCTCCGACCACGCTGCCCGCAGGGGGAAACTCCCCGGCCCGGGGTTGCGGGGGGGACGGGGACGGGTCGGGATCGGGGTGTCCCCCGGTCCCCAAGCGACCCCCGCTCCCCGCTGCATTTCGGCCCGGCCGCCGCTAGGCCCCGCTCCCAGCGCCCCCCCCCCCACCCTACCCCCCACCCCCGGCCCGGCCCCGGCCCCGGCCCCGGCCCCGCCGCGCCGCCCCCAGCTGCCGGGCACGGCGGCCGCCCCCGCCCCCGCCCGCCCGCCACGTACGTCTCCCGTCCCGGCTGCTTTCCATGGTTCCCGGCGTGACTGGTGCCTGCCGCCGCCGCCCCCGCAGCGCGGCGCCGACCGCCGGTAAGGAGGAGGCGGGACGGGGCTCTTTGTGCGCCGGGCCGGGCCGGGCTGAGCTGGGCTGGGCCGGGCCGGGGCGGGCGGGCGGCGCCTCCCGGCCTGCGCGGGCCGCGGCCCGGAGCCTGGCGGGCCCCGCCGGGGAGCGGGAGGGCGGCCGGGCCGGGGCTCCGCGGTGCGGTGGGGCCGGCGGGTCTCTCCTTACCCCCGGGCCGGGCGGGGGGTGCCGGCGGTTCGGCCTCCGCTGAGGCCCGGGCCCGGTGGCCGGTGCGGGGCCGCGCCTGTTGCGGGCGCCCGGCCGACCCCTCCGGAGCCGGGCGGTCAGGGCCGCAGCCCAAGCGGCCTGGCCCCCACCCCCGGCTTCTCCCGGCTCCTCGGCTCGGCCGGGCGCGGAGCCCCGCTCCCCCGGGCACCGGGAGGGTCCCGCGGGTGCCTGGGGACAGCCCGTACCGGGGGTGTGGGTGAGGCCACGGCGCGGGGAGGGGTGTCCCCATGTCCCCCCGCCGGGAGCGGGACGGCAGAGCTCGGCCGTGGGGCAGGACCGACCCGCGTCCCCCCTCTGCTCCCCGAGCGGAACCCCTGCGGGGTGCACGGGTGGGGAGTGGGGTTCGGTGACATCCCGCCGCAGGACGCCATCGCCTTCCTCTGCGCCCCGCTGGGGGAGCGGCGTCCCTCGCACCCCCGCCATCGCCGCCGGGGTGGGTCACAGCTCGGCGTCGGGACCCCGGCCTGCCAAGGAGACGGGGCCGTCACCTCCTGGGCTCAGGGTTGTTTGTGGACACCCCCCCCGGCCACATCTCCTCGTACGGATGGAGGGCACCGTCCCACCAGGCTGCTCCTGGCCCAGGCTGCCTGGCCAGCGCTGAGATTTGCCCACAAGCCACGGGTGGCAATGGAGAAGGGTCTGAGAGTTGCCTCGCCTGTGGAAGTCGCCGTTCAAAGCAGCGCTCTCGTGCACCGTCTGTCTCGTCAGGCGGGTTGGAAAGGCTCCTTTTTTATTATTTTTTTAAAAAGCAGCGGAGTCGCACCTCCTCCTCACACCTCCTCCTGCTGCTGCCACCGACAACAAACGTGGGGGACGGCACGGTGACAAGGATATCCACGCGGGAGAGCCGCCGTCCTGGGCTGACCCCTGAGGCTGCAATTGGGGCTCTGCTGGAGGGGCTACCCCATGGCCGGGGAAGCCATGCCTGTCCTCTCCTCCTCATCATCCTCATTGACCTCTAACGATATGGGCTGAAGTGGCTTTTTGTGATTTTCATGAAGGTTTTCCCATGGAAGTGCCTGGCTGGATCCCGGCCGTGGGACAGTGAGACCCCAGGGGAGCCGTGCGCCTCTGGGAGGGGACATTGGTCAGTGCTGGTGGTGGGACAAGAGAAAAGCTTTTGGCTTGTGCCAGAGGATACTCAGCCCATCGTCAACTCGCTGTGCCTTTCTCGTCGCTCCCTGCCCTTGTGCACCCTGCTCCTGTGTCCTTCCCCGCCATGATGTCCAGCCACCCTGGCAGTGCCCGGCTGCACCGCGGTGAGGATGTGCCTGATGCCAGCAGAGCCCCACACGCCGACCCCCGGGTGCCCACAGCCCCGTCCCGGTGCCGGAGCCTCTGATTGCCAAAAGCGTCTCCTTCAAAGCCAGGTTGAAGGCACCCATCCTCTTCCCAGCCGCAAAGTTCCCGGGAAAGTTTTGAACTGATAGAATCGTGGAATACCAGGTTGGAAGTGACCTCGAGGATCACCTGGTCCAACCTTTCATGGTAAAAGGATGGTGGCCCAGCACCCCATCCAGCTGAATCTTAAAAGCACCCAATCTTGGGGAAAACTTTTCCAGCATTTTATTTAAAAAGAGCTTTAAAATTAAAAAAAAAAGCCTAAGAAAACATCGTCTGACCCACGCACGGACACCCGGGCTTTTCCCCCGCCCGCATCCGCGGTGTGGCTGAGCAGGCTTTGCCGTCGCGGTGGCGTGGGGGCTGTGGTCTCCTCCGCCCGGGCTGATAAGAGCT
The DNA here is from genome assembly GCA_003697955.1 of Calidris pygmaea. NCBI lineage: Eukaryota > Metazoa > Chordata > Aves > Charadriiformes > Scolopacidae > Calidris > Calidris pygmaea. Next base: position 1,045,832 of record QJSC01000126.1, read on the forward strand.
CGTGGGGAGCCAGCGGGGCTCCCCGGGGCGATAGCGAGCGCTCGGTACTTATCTGCTGGCACCGACACCCTCTGCGGGGGCGAAGATAACGGGGGGAGCTGCCGCCGGTGGCATTGGAAGGGGAACACCGGGAGAGGAGCCGGAGGGTCATTCTCACCCAGTGTCCGTGCCATGAGGGTAAAATCCTGGGGCGGGACCCGTGGGGAGGGGGCTGCTGCCGTAGCCCTCTGGGTGCGCTCACCGGCCGGCAGCGTAGGATGCTCGTGGGGAGAGCTGGGAAGCTTTTGAGTGGTGTGAGCTAATGATGACGATGATAATTGCCCACTATAAAATAAGAAAAATGCCCGTAATAATAACACGGGGCCCTTGGAGGCGTGTGAGGCGGTGATGGGTCCCCCTCTTGTGGCGTGGCCAGGGTGGCAGCGTCTCCGTCACCGTGGCCAGGGTGCAGAGGGATGTTGGCCAGAGCCTTTCCCCTGCTCGGTGGCACTGGGCTGGCAGCAATGGTTCGGGGAGCAGGTTTTCCCAGTTTAGGCTGGTCTCCTGGTTCCCTGGGGTGAGCGCAGGAGCTGGATGGGCACAGCGGTGTGTGAGGCGAGCCGGGGCAGGGACTCTCACCGGGAAGAAAGTCCCTAAATGGAACAGGGAAGTTGGAAGGGGAAAGAAACCCACCCCAGCCCGGTGAAAACCTGCCTGAAGGTAACGGGAAGTGAGAAGAGGGAGAACATCTGGGTCCGGCTCTTGCACCACTTCCGTGGTTGCCACCTCCGGCCCATGGTGGTTGAGACTCTTGTCCCCACTGCTGCTCTGGCAGCGCCGAAACCAGCGGTGCCCCGCGAGTGTCGGCTGCCCACCAGCCTCTTCCCTGCCTGGGGGGCTCCCCGTGTCTGCCCCGGTGCTGGGGGGGTAAAGGCTGCGGTGCCCCCGTCCCCGGTGCCCCCGTCCCGCCCCGCCGGCCGCCTTTGATGCGGGTGAGTGGCAGGTCCATTGTGGCCCCTTTGTGCCTCCCTCGGTTCTCGGGGTCCACACAAAACCTGCCATGGAAACCAAACCCAGCCGCTGGCCCAGGAAACCCGCAGGCGCAATTAGGAAATGCAGATATAAATGCAAATTTCCTGTGCCGCCTTCCAGGGCCTGGAAAGTTGTCCCTGGGCCACCAATGTCCCCGAGCCACTGGCATCCCCAGTTGCAGGGATGGGGAAGGCATCGGGGCAGGGTTGGGCAGGCAGCGAGAACTGGGGTGAGCCGCTTTTGGGGTGCCTTGGGCTCTTCTCCGGCCACCCCGTGCTCGATGGCGGGAGGAAGGGGGCACCTCAGCCCGCCCTGAGCGGTGACTCATAGGTGACAATATGACATTGATATTTTTTTTTTTTTCCATCCTCTCGGTTGCCCAGCGACAAACAAACAAACAAGTATTTTAAAACCCAACCGAAGTGCCGCGCAGGAACTGTCCCCTCCCGCCGCGGGTGTGCGAGGCCGGGCTCCGGCGGGTCCCCGTTGCTGGCGGTTCTGCCTGTATCTTCTGGGGTTTGTTTTGGGGAGATAAATGTCTTTCTCGCATCCTGCAGCCGCGGTGGGTGAGCCCAGCCGAGGGAAGGCAGGTTGCCCGCTTGCCGGTCAGGACCTGCCTCGCCAAAGAGCACCCAGAATAGATGGAAAAGGAGATAAAATCCACCCACAAGTAACTCCAGGAAGCACAAACGCTTCAGGTCTTCATTTCTAGGGGGTATTTTTGAGCAGTGGATGCTCTGGCTCTTCTGCAGGTCCCCAGAGGAGCGTGTGGGGGTAATGGGGGTGAAGAGGATGGAGAGGAGGTTGAGGAAGGATGCTGATCTGAGCAATTCCCCTCCCTGGGAGGAAGCAATAATGTTTTTTTTCCCATCTGCTGGAGGAGCCGTAGCGAGGAGCTGGGGAGATGAGGTTGGCACGTGGAGAGCATCGTCCACAGCAATAATCCCTGTGGGGAAGGGCAGATCCTTTATGCGCTGATCTGAGACCGGTCCAGAGCTATACTGCTTAAAACCAAGCATTTATTGATGGCTCTTATTTTTCCCAGCTGCAGCCCCTGCATCCTTTCCTATCGGTGGCTGAAGTGGTGTGGGATGTGCGTCCCCATTAGTGGTGCTTTTCCCCCGGCCCCGGTCTGCTTTATTGCTGGGAAATGAGCTCTGGCTCCTGGAAGTGGTATTTCTTCCTCCTGCCTGACAGCTCGTCGATCCCTGCCCTCCCTGCCTTCCCCGGGGACGGCGCAGGCAGCCGGGCACGCAGGCACGCCGGCGATGGAGCCCTGCCGCTGCGCTTGGCGAGGGAAACCGAGCTTCAGCGGAGCGGGGGGAAAATAGGCAGATCGTCTCTGGAAAATGGAGCGTGGCACACGGTAGATGGGTTGCAGGGACATTCAGGCTCAAAGCTGATTTTAATATTTGCCTTGGTCGCAGAGTCAATTATAGCTGGGCTGGGCATGGGGAGATGATGGATGGAGATGTCCATCAGAGCCCCAGCCGATGGAGGTGTGTCACGTGGGAGCACATGCCAGGGCCATAAGGGGGACAGGGGACAACCTCTGGGGAGGATTCACAGACTCCTGGAGCCCAAACCATTGCTTATAAAATCCTTGTGGCTTTCAACCTCCCGGGCTGGCGATTGCCACGGAGGCTGGTGCAAAGCAACTGGGACGGGATGGCGGTGGGGTGGTATGTGAATTAATTGCACAAACTTAAAATTAATGAAAGATAAGCGAGATGGGATTTTGAAGAAGAAGGTGACCCAGCTTGGTGGCCAGGCACGGCAAGGGGGCAGCAGGAAGAGCCACTGCTGGGGGGCTCTGGGGTTCCCTCGCCGCCAAGAAGTGGGGCTGAGCTGGCACAGAGCAGACCCTGCTGCTGAGCTTGAGCGGAGACCGAGAGCTTATCCGAGCGTTGGCCCGGCTTCAAATCCAGGTTAGCATCCCGTGAAATTTCCATATAGAGCCATGATGTGCTGTGACAGAGCAGAAGGAACGGAGCAAACTCAATACTTCAGCTTTTGAGGGCTTTTCTCTCCCCGGTGAGCTCTGTTGTGCCGGGGATGGAGGAGCCTGTTCTCGAGGCTGGAAGTGCTTCTGCAGGAGGGGCCTGACGTATTGGCGTTAATTAAATATCTGTCCCTGGCGAGGTGTAGTGTTTCAAGCAGGTTCTCCTCTGCTGAGCAATGTCACCCGGCGCGAGGGAGGACAAAAGAGCGGCGCAATTACAGTGTGACGCCGTGCCCTGGGACGACACGGGTATGGCAGCGCCCAAATTGCTGGCTGGGTGCTTCCGCGGGATGGCTTGCATCAGCCATATGGCTTAGTGACTCATAAAAAAAAAAAAAAAAAAAAAAGAAAGAGCTGCTCCATTTGCAACTTAATTAGTCCCTTACTTTTCCCCCAGTCTTGGCTCGCAGCGATCCTGACTGTGGGATTGCCGTGGGCTGAGCAGGGCTGCCAGTGCCGGGCTCATCCTGGATGCCAAGGGATGGGTGACCGTGCCGGGGGGCTGGTGTGGGCATTGGGCAGGGGCCTTTCCGCTGGCCTTATACCATCCATCGCTGCCGTGCCATCTAGCGAGGGGCTGGGGAGGAGGGAGAAGCGAGGGCTCCTGTTTGGGAGGGCAGATGGGTGTTTTCTGCACCCAAAATACCCGTAGGACAGCCCCGGGGCTCCCTTGTCCTCTCCCCGGGGACACCTGAAGCTGCAGACGTGGGGATGGACGTGCGGGACCTTCCCGGCAGGTTTCACCGCGCTCGTGGTGTGGAAACCCAGGGACTTTCCTCCTCCTCGGCTGTGGTTCGGTGCCACGGGGAAAGGGTTGCCAGCAGCCCGTGCACTGATCACCTTTACATCTTTATACCGGCCCCTAATGGCCAGGGGCCTGTCCTGGTAAATAATTCACCGTGTGCCGTCACTGAGAGTTTTACTCGACTAATTTTGTTTCCATAGAAACTTGTGGGATCTTGCTGCTCCGCGGAGCCTCGGGCAAATCAATACGGGTTGTTTTTAATTTATTTTTTTCCTTTGCACATTAAGCGATGGCCCTTAAGCCCTGATGGCAGGAGAGCCATCACCTGGGTTGTCCCTGCCTGTCCCTCCCGGGATGCCCAGCTTCCTGGGATACCCTGGATCCTGCGGATCTGCACCCCCGGGCTCAGCCCTGTCTAATCCCAGTCCATTCCCAGTATGTTCCTGCTACGCAAAGAGCTGGAGGGGAAGGGGCTGCCTCTGCTCAGGCTCTTTCGCTGTTTTTCCCCTCCTGTCCTTTAATTTCTTTGACCCTTGACCTCAAATGGTAAATTAGCATTTGTGAATCAGCCGTGCTAATTAGCCCGGGAGCGGGGCTGGCCCTGCCCTCAGCCTGTGTTCACTTTCACCCGCCCTTCGTTAGGTGCTTGCTGACCAAATCTAACTCAAAAATTGCCTGGACGTGGCTCCTCCGTGTGCCCTGACCAGGACCCGGCCCCGGGGGGATCCGGGCACCTTTGTCTCTGCAGGAATTTTTATTTTCTTTCGCTCCCCCGCGGCTTCCCCGTGTCTTTGTGCTGAGCCGGGAGCACAAAGGGAGAAGAAGGGATAAGCGGTTAAAGATGGGTTTGTGTGACATATGGCGTGAGGGGCTTTGCGTGACGGCTGCGGCCGGCGCCGGGGGGGACGCGAGCGGGCACGGGGGGTGCCTGGGCTTCCCTCCTGCCAGGCTTGAGGTGTGGGGGTAAACTGAGGCAGGGAGCTCGGTAGTGGGCTCAGGGCTTTCCCGCGGGCTGGGGGCAGTGCTGGCACCCCGACCTTGCTGCCATCGCGGGTGCCTTTGCTCCAGGCAGCCCTTGCTCCTCGGAGCCCTTTTAAACAAGCTCTAAGCTGATTTTTCAGCTGGGACGTGTGTGTTTTGATGTCGGCAGTGAAAGCCGGAGGAGGAAACGTCGCCGATGTTCAGCCACCTCGAGGAATAATCTTATATCGGCCTCTCTGCTTTAGGCAACCTCTTATATTTAATTTATTACACGTTGATACGAGGCAGAGCTGAACAGAGATGCAGTTAAACCACACGAAGGGATGCTGGGTTACTTTAATCACTCACACTTGCTTGACCTATTTCTTTTTTTTTTTTTAATCCCTTCCTGGAAACCTTATTTCATGTTTGAATTCCCTCAACTATTTTAGGAATGTTGTCCTACCAAGATCAAATTACCTTCAATGAAACCAGTGCAAGGCAGGCGACTTTTTGATTAAGATCTAGTGCTACCTCGTTAATGGAAGCTTAGTTTGGGGCGGGGGGAGGCTGTAATTCTGGCATGGCAAATGTGTGAAAGCCGGGGATTAGCGCGGCACAATGCCGAAGGGCAGGGGGGTGGCTCTGCCCTGGCTCGGCTGAGAGGGCTGGGGGCATCCTGGTGGTGCCGGGACCCCCTGGGAGTGGGCATCCCTGCGGATCCTGCTGCATCCCGGCACCTGCAGGGGGAAGGTGGGTGGTTTGGGGGGGTGTGGGGTTCCCAGCAGAGCTTTGCCTGGCTTCCCTGTGCCAGCTGAGTGCCCCTGCAAGGTTTTAGCAGGGGGCCGTTGGTTTATGAGCCGGCTGGGTGCTGAGAAGGGCCGACATCTGGTGGGCTCACAAAGGCACCTCATAAATCTGTCCAGGAGGATGGCACGGCCGACGGGCGAGCAGTGGGTGCCCCGAGGCAGCCGCCGCTTCTGCACCTAAACATGGTTATGGTGCATTGCAGCGTGCAGGTCTGGCCAAGGGCTCCCCAGTAAAACCATCAGGAGAGAGAGCGTTTGAGTGGTAACGCCGACGGTGCCTGGTCTAGGGACCAGAATGGCCCCGAAGGTCTCCCCGGTCCCCTCCCGGCTGCTCCCGGGGCTTTGGTCACTCCTCTCGGAGCCCAGAGAGGTACGTGCTGCACCGGGTCTCAAACAGGGCTCCCTTCTGCTCTCCTCCCTGATTGCTTTTTGCTTTGAGAAGGGCTTAAACCTGGCCATTTTAATACGTGGTAGAGCGAGTATTAAAGGGGATCCTCAGGTGCTTATTTGTTTCCGTGAAAAAGGATTTGCTGGCAGGCAGTTTTCCCAGGCTGCGGCGGGGAGGTGTGTGTGTGCATCCCCTGAGGCCGACAGAGAGGTGATGGAGGGGGTTTTGGAGAGGCTGAAAAGGCCCCATCCTGCACATCCCCAGAGTGTGCTCTGCCTTTCCGTTTGCTGGTAGACACTACTGTTGATTTTTCTTCCCGATCATCCCAATTTCAATCCTATTATAGTCACACCATCAGCTGCCGAGCAGTCACATTCCTGGACTTCTCACCCCTGTATCAAGCAAATCTGTGTCCTGCTCGGCAAATCTGCTCTGGCCGAAGCTCTTATTTCTAGTTTAACCTCCCCAGTTTTGAGATTTCCTGCGAGAGTCTTCCCTCCAGAAGCCGGGGCGCTGGCAGCCCTTGTCTCCAGATAATCCGGTGCCTGGAAATTCCTTCTGCTCGTCTGCTCTGTGTCCATCATCCCAGACATCACAGGCCTGGGCTCGCAGCCGCCGAGCGATGGGTGCCCTGGGGGAGCCCTGGGCTGGGGGGACAAGCGATCGATGATGGTGTCGCCCCCCAAATGCGGGTCGTGGCTCCGGAGTGTTTGTAGGATCTACAAACGCAGCGTGGCAATAGCAGGGGGAAAAAGGGCTGGGCTGTTTTCGCGGTGTTTGAGCAATCCCATCTGCTGTCTGAGCTGCAGCAGACACTGGGGAAGGGAATATTCGCGTTTGCTCTCCGTGCCAAGGCTCTTCCCTGAGCTGCGAGGGCTGCGAGCCATCAGTCCCACTGCTTTTACAGCTGTTCAGCTCCTCCGTTCGGGCTGCCTGCCTTCCAGAGCCCAGCAACTGCTGTTTCCAGCATGACGTTACCGGTTCCACCGACCCCTGGGATTATCCAGCTGCTGTTCCCGGATGGCTGACGGCCGAGCCGCAGGCAGCCTCCTCCGCACCTCGCACCGCGCTTGCTCCCGGCTGGAGCTCACCCGAAGCGCCCGCAGCCTCTCGGGCCGTCCTTCAACATGAAAAATCCTTTTTTTTTTTTGCAAGATATCGAGTGCCCCACGCCCAGGGCTGGGTGAAAACCAGCTTTGCAGAGGCAGGATGCCGGCCGCGCAGGAGGACGTGCTCCCCCAGGCTGTGCTCGCCTTATCTGCCCCCCGATGGGCGTAATTAAGGGTTTCTCCGTGGCTGCTGAGGTCTTGTTCTTGGCTCTGGCTCAGGCAAGAGTGGATCTAGGTTGTGCAAGTGGCTCGGGCAGGAGAAAAAACAGGGTGCACCCATGGGCTCGCCGGGGTGAGCCTCCTCCCTGAAGGTCAGCTCTTGTTTGGTCTTATTTTATGGTTTTTAAGTGGTGAGCTACTGGCAGGAGCTGGACCCAAAGGTGTGCCGGTGCCTGAGGGGTGAGAAAGTGGACGTGGATACCTGTGGGAGAGCATCCTGTGCCATCCTGGCTACGTGGTGATGGCAAAACCGGCGTGGGCATCCTCTGTGCTGGCCCCCATCCCAGGGCACGGAGCTGCTCGGATGGTGCCGGGGTTTGGGTGGATAACAAATAACAGCTTTCAGGGTCCTTTTTGCACAAGAGCAGGGAAGGACTACCTTAAGGCAGGAAGAAAGTTGATCGGGCACCAACTAAACGAGTTGTCGCAGCCCCATTCTGCAAATTCCAGCCCACACCCCACCGTGCCCTGAGCGAGCCCGGGCTGGCAGTGGGACACCGGGTTTCTTCTTTCCTTTTGGGGAAATCCAAAGGATTTTGCTTTTCCTGGTGTCTTCCCAGCCCCTCGCTGGCACCTCAGAAACAGGGACCAGAAACACTCAAAGGTCACACGCTGGGAGACAAAGATCCCCCCAACCACAGGGGCTTCTTGTTACCTGATCGATCTCAGGATTTTGAAATAGATCTGGGGTTTCCAAGCACATTTACTGATTTTTCTATTTGATTTTTTCTTCTATTTCTTCTATTTCTGTTTGACTTTGAGTTCACGATATTGCCATTTGAGGTGTGTGAGCCAGTGTGGGACTCCTGAGCTAACGGCCCCCTGCAGAAGTTCTCAGCTTCATGTTCCGACCGTCGTGTCTTTGCAGTGCATCCTCCATCAGCTCTTTTCCCCTCCGTGTCCAGGCTCTTTCTCCATCCTCTTGGAGCAGCCAAATCTTTTAAGGAGCGTGCGTACCCCATGAGTGTGTTATAACTCGGTTTAATGTGTGACTGAACCAGCCGGGCAATATTGCAGTTAAAGTATAATACCAGAGGTGCCAACAACGCCGGCTTTTTTTGCTGTGAATGAGTCACCATCACAGAGGAGGGACCAAGCAGCAGTATTTTATTAATTAACTCCAGCAGATTTATTTGTCCTCGGTGAATAGAGCCGGGCAGGGCTGTCGGAATTGGTCCTGCTCCCCTGGCACATCGCTGCTCTGCTCCTGGTGAGCAGGAGGTGGCCCCTGGGGACACAGAGCCACTGCGGGGATGGGGACAATTCTTGGCCGAGCGATCCGTTAAATGCTTTTTGGGAGCAAGCTGAGGGGTTCCCAGGACTGTATGGAAACAACGCCTGGAGCCTGGCAGGGAATCTCCTGCTGCTTTTCCTGGAAATCCCTGTGGGATGGGACCCCTGCGGGACTCTTGGGGTGTCCCTGAGAGGGCTGTTTGTGGTGGGACCACCCCGTGTCCCACAGGAGCATCAGTTGGAGGGACCTGTGGCACTGAGCTCAGCCCAGGGACCGCTGCCCTGAGCTGGGGCTGCCATTTGGACTCACTCACGGGGCTCAGCAGCACGCTCGGTGAGTGGAAACGCATCCAGGATTACAAAAAAGCCGTGGAGGAAGAGCGGAGCATCGTTCCCCCATCCTCTGGAGGTGTCGGCAGCTCCTCCGGGTGCTGCGGAGCCGGGCTGGCCCTTGGGGACGGGACCAGCATCGCAAAATAAACCTTCTGCCAGAGTCTGTGCCCCATTTCCCAGGTTTATAAGTGCGTTTTGCTCTCGGCAGCCTCTGGAAGCCCCTTGGAGCGGCTCGGGGCCGGGCGAGCGCCGGGGACGTGGCTGTCACACACGGCCTCGCTACAGGCAGGGGAGAGCCCGGGTGACCTTCAGAGGTGACTGCTCCGCTTAATGGCTTTGAATCTGATTATACCCCGTTTCGCTAAGAAATGTGCTTGGCGTGTTCTTCTGCATTAAATACCATTTTAGGGACAGTCATCTTGAACTCTCCGCCTGACGCTTAGGAAAAAGCCTTTGAAAATGATATTATGGATCAAAAGTGTTCCTGGGGTAATTCTGTTTCAACGGTGGAGTTAATCCAGCGCTGAATTTGGCCCTGCATTTCCAAATGAGAAGCAGTAGCTGTATAATCTGTTTATGGTTTTAAAGTGAATGTTAATCTTGGATTTGGTGGCTTTTCGCAAGGGTCGATTTGCTGAGTATTTCAGCCCCCTGAAACTCTCCGAGCCGAGCCCACGGTTTATTTTAAAGAGAGATTTTGCCGTGGTTTATACATACATGTCAAACCTGAAAACGTTAAATCTGGGGAGCCCTCGGCAGTGGAAGTAATGGTGTTTTTCTTGCTTTGTGTTTTGTTTGTACGGCACCGGGCACGGTGCGTCCGAGCTCGGGGATGGGACATTCCCGTGGGGACGTGGCCGGATGGGTTGAATCGAATGCAGTGTCCCCCGCTGAGACGGGGATCTGGGGGTACCTCTGGGTGCTCTGCCCTGGAGCTGACATTCTCCCCTCTCCCCTCCGCAGGTGGGAGGATGCTGCAGCGCGCCGGGGGCTGACCCGCGGTGCCACCCCGGCTGCGGGGAGCGGGACCCCCCGCCGCCCGCCCCATGCTCCCCCACCGGGGCAGCGCCCCATGACCAGCGGCGGCGGGCGCCTGCCGGGACCCCAGCCACCCTGCCATCCGCCCCGTGCCATCCGCCCCGCCATGACGAGCCTCTTCCGTCGGAGCAGCAGCAATGGCAGCTCGCGCGGCGGCGGCTCCTCCGCCCAGGAGCTCAACAACAGCCGCCCCGCCAGGCAGGTCCGCCGGCTGGAGTTCAACCAGGCCATGGAGGACTTCAAGACCATGTTCCCCAACATGGACTATGACATCATCGAGTGCGTCTTGAGGGCCAACAACGGGGCTGTGGATGCCACCATCGACCAGCTCCTGCAGATGAACCTGGACGGCAGCGGCTGCGACGACAGCTCGGACTCAGAGGACAGCATCCCCCCCGAGGTAGCCCCCAACAGTGGTCCCCCACACATGGCTGTTGGTGGCGGGTCCCCTGCCTGGGCTCCTGGCCACCATGGCTGGCTCATGGCGAGCAGGGAGCTCAGTCTCATCCTGCTTCATATCTGCTTGGGCATGGTGCTACTGCAGGTGGGCAGAGATTTGAGTGCCCAATTTGGCCCACCTGGAGCGTGCAGCCCAGATGGTTTGTCTTGGACAGTGCTTGAGGCTCAAGCCAAAGTGCTCCCATCCCTCCCTCCCACCCCAAACCCACTGGAGACCCTTCTGCTGCTGTCAGAGGGCCCCCCAGGGCTGTGTGCACCCAGGGACAGGCTCACCCACCCACCCAAAATGCTTTGTCTCATCCCTTGAGAGCAGCACCTCCAAACCCCGTGGGGGACCGGTGCTGGGAGGTTGTCCCCATCCTCTCCACAGCAGCGTCCGACCAGTCCCATCCCCACTTTTCTGCCAGGTGGGGGGGCCTGGCCCAGCGGGGAGCGTTTCCCCGGCTCGCCCTCACCCCGTCCTCTTGCTCCGCAGATCTTGGAGCGGACCCTGGAGCCGGACAGCTCGGACGAGGAGCCCCCTCCTGTCTACTCCCCTCCTGCCTACGAGAGCCAGGCGTTCGGCAGCCGCTACCCCCGCGCGCCGCCCACCCCACCGCCCAGGTGAGCCCCCAGCCCCACGGCTGCCCCCCACCTCCTGCTCCTGGCAGCCAGAAAAAAGGACATAAGTCTGTTCTCCCGTGAGACCCCCGCCCTGTGCTGCCTCCAGCTCTAGAGCCTCCAACACCAGAAGGACACGGAGCTGTTGGAGCGGGGCCAGAGGAGGCCATGGAGATGCTGGGAGGGCTGGAGCCCCTCTGCTGGGAGGACAGGCTGAGAGAGCTGGGGGGGTTCAGTCTGAAGAAGAGAAGGCTCCGGGGAGACCTTAGAGCAGCCTTTCAGTACTTAAAGGGGCTACGGGAAAGATGGGGACAAACTTTTTAGCAGGGCTTGTTGCAATAGGACAAGGGGTGATGGCTTCAAACTAAAAGAGGGAAGATTTAGACTAGATATAAGGAAGAACTATTTTATGCTGAGGGTGGTGAGACACTTATGGTTCCCCACAGAGGTGGGAGATGCCCCATCCCTGGAAACATTCCAGGTCGGGTTGGACAGGGCTCTGAGCAACCTGACTGAGTTGAAGATGTCCCTGCTTATGGCAGGGGGTTGGACTACACGGGCTTTAACGGTCTCTTCCAACTCAAACCATTCCATAATTCTATGAAATCACCCTGCGCCGGTGCCCGGGGGTCTTGCTGTGCATTAGCTGGCCCCGGCAAGGGGCATCTGGCGTCAGTTCGTTAGGGCTGGGTGAGAGGAAGCCGAGGGTGATGAGTGAAGCTCGCAGCTGGCTGAGAATTCCCTGCGAGGCCCTAAAAACCAAACAGCTGAAGGGCCTGCAGAGCTGTTCCAGCAGCGCTTGGAATGGCAAAAATCAGCTACTGGGGGCGGGGAGCGCTCGCCCCCGCGCAAAAACACCAGGTGCTGGGCAGCCGGGGCCCCGACCTCGGGTTGGTTTGGCTTCTAGCCACCGGCTTGCTGAGTCTGGGGGGTCCGTGGCCCTGCGGGGTGCAGGCTGTCCCCCAGCAGCACCCCCTCAGCTGTGGGCTTGGGGCTGGCGGGGAGGCAGGGGCCAGTGCTCTGGCCACCTCTGTGCCACCCCCCTTGGCCGAAGGCGCTGCCGGGTGTTCAGGCTGGTGTGACATCTGGGGAGAGACGTCCATCAGCTCTGTAACCACGATCCAGCCCTGCGAGGGTTCCCACAGGGCTGTTTTCTGGGAATCTGAGCAAAACGGGGTGGAGGAGGGAAATCCAGCCTGCGCAGTTGAAAAGCAGCTCCCAGAGATTTCAAACTGGCATGGAAAGCCTTCTGCTCCCCAGAGCTAACGCTAACGCTGTGGGTCTGGGAGGTGTGCCGTGGTTTCTTGGTTCCCAACGCCACTGGTGGAGCTGGGCACAGGGGCTGCCATGCCGTGGCACACATTGGTGGGTTTCTCCCTCCCCAAGAACGCTGTCTGTGCTTGCCCTGCAGGACGGATGTGACGGCACCCGGGCGTTACAGGAACTGGAACCCACCGCTCCTGGGCAACCTCCCCGAGGATTTCCTCCGCATCCTGCCCCAGCAGACGGCCAGCACACAGGTGAGGCTCATCACCCTTTCCAGCCCACGTCCCGGCTCCACGGTGCACCACGGAGCGCCAAACCCCATCCTCGACCACCTTCAGCTTGCAGCATCAGCTCTCTGAAAGCGCCTGGGTACCAGGCATGGACTAAACTGAGCATCTTGGAGCGCTTCTTGTTGTTCAAGGCGAGACAGGAGTGAGCAAGGTGTGAAAGGGGAATCTTCCAGCCAGGCTTTGATGGTTTTCCTGCCCTTAGCCCAGCAGTTAGTGTCAGAAACGCCACTTGCAATAAGCACCTAATATTTTCAATTATTTGAAAATCTTATCTGCTGCCCTGCTGAGGAGCAGCGGGACCAGCACACGCTCCTGGGGAGAGCGGCTCTGCCAGGGCGCTCGGGGGCTGGCGAAGTGGAACTTGGGTGGAAAATCTAGAGCAAACCAGAGGATTTCCCCCTGGGAAATCAGAATCCTCGTGTGCTTTGTGGTGGTTTTGGAGTCACAAGGCTTGTGGTTGTGGGTGTCTTTCTGCCCACAGTGGGCAGGCAGCAGGCAGCCCGTGGGGCACCCTGCTTGGCTCCAGGCTCATCCCCAGGGCATCCCTCGGCCCCTTGGCTAACACAGGAGCCAGCCCACAAATGGGGCTAGCCCCCTCCCGGCACGGCGAGGGGCTGGGGGGGGCTGCAGGCACCCTGCCTTCCCCCTGCATCGCTTCCTCCCTTCCCTCTTCGGCTCTGAAGGCAGCCTGCCACGTTTTCATAAATGATTGCCTTGCAAGTTGAGCTTCACGGGCAATATTACCTTTCTGGGAATAGGAACGTGCCAATTCATTTGGGCTCAGGGGGAGGAGAGGAGCAGCTGCCCTTTTCTTTCCCCGGTAATTGTGTGCTTTTGCTTTTTATGGCTCTCCAAGAGCAGCTACAAATCAGATAAATATTGTAGGTGAGGATGGGGTGGGGGCTGCACGGCGTAGCTCTGCTGTCCCCAGGTGTGAACACGCTGGGAGCCGGGGGAGAGCGTGAGGTGCCTCGTGCAGGGACGTTTGTCAGCAGAAAATCACAGTTAGATCGGAGGAAATAAAAGCAGCGATGCTGGGTGAGACCCTGCTCCCTCCCCTCCACACCAGGTTCTGCCTTGGCTCAACCCCACGGTTTAAAGTTAAAAAATCTTTGCAAAATGCCCTGCAAAGGAGCTCTTCTGGATGCACCGCTTCCTCCTCGTTGCCTCGCTGAACCCAGACCGAGATGTCCCCATTCCCACGTGGGGTGTCCATCCTCTCCAGCCTCTGTCCTGCCCCCCCTTCCCACCAGAGAGCGGCAGAGGTGCCCTGTCCTCTCTTGTCCCCCAGCCCAGCGCAGTGTAGGAGGGGGGGACCCCGCTGGGGAGCAGGGGGTCGGGGCTGGGGGTGCAGCAGCGTAAGGGAGGAGCGAAAGGCCAAGCTCAGCCTGAGGGGTGTGTGCTCCTCGCCCGTGGGCACTGAGACCCCTGACCGAGCTCTGCCGTGTTTTCTCCCCCCAGGGCTCCCCCGGCAGCCGGCAGCCCGTGCCACGGGGGCTGGTCCCGCGGGGCCAGGGCTCCCTGGAGCAGGAGCGGCGCTGGAAGCAGTACCTGGAGGACGAGCGGATCGCGCTCTTCCTGCAGAACGAAGAGTTCATGAAGGAGCTCCAGCGGAACCGGGATTTCCTCCTGGCCCTGGAGAGAGGTGAGAAGCGCCTTCAGAAACATCTCCCTCTGATTTTCGGGTGCGTGCTCCCCTCTGTGACGCTGGCCACCCGGCCGCGTTGCCTTGCCTGTGGCATCGTGGCTTGTGGCAAAGCAGAGCCAGTGCAGGATGGAGCCAGGCTGGTGGCCCATCTGGGCGCTGGGCTGCTCCTCTGGTGCCACGAGGCTCTCCTCCCCCTGCCCACCTTTCCACGGTGGCTCTGGCAAAGCCCAACAGAATCCGTAGCAAGGAGCCTCAGAAATGTCCTCTGAGCCCACCCTGGCTGGAACACCCTTCCTGGCAGCGTCCTCTCCCCAGGTGCTGGCAGAGCCTGAACTGGAGAGCAGTTTTGCCATGACTGCACCTTCCAGGCAGCCCTGGGGGAGAGGGCTAGAGGGTGTTGATGGCTTTGCTGAGCAAAGAGTCCCCCTTCCCCTCCCTGGCCGAGGGGCTGTCACTCTCAGAGGTCTCACTGGAGGTTTTTGGGGTCCTGGCAGCACCCTCACCGCAGGGCTTGTCACCGGCTGCCGCGGCTGCAAAACCACGGGTGTGCTTGTGGCGTTCTCGTAGTTCCTCTGCGGCGGCGAGAGGAGCGCTCCCGCTGCTGCTGCGGGCTCCCACCAGAGCGCTTGTGGTCGCCGTGCTGAGGCAAAGGGCTTCCAGCACCGGGCGAGAGGCTGCCTTCCTCCTGTGCTCATCTCTGGCCCTGCTGCTGCCCTGCCGAGCCCACCTGGGCTCAGGGGACACTGTCCTCCATCCCCAGATGTGGCAGGGGAGATGTTTTTTGTCCCTGGAGCATGGCAGAGGCCAGAAGCGCGTCCTCGGGAAGGAGCACACCTTTGGAGAGCTTTTATAGCTTTTTGATAGATCATTTCTACCTCATTTCTACTTCTTGTGCTGCTGCAGGGTGGACCTGGGCTGGAGGTGCTTCCATGTTACCTTGGTGGGCCGGGTCAGGCTGTTCCTGTGGTGGCCGAGCTGCTGTGGGCCACTGGGAAGCATGAGCTCTTGTCCCCCGCCGTCAGCTGTCCCCCCGCAGCCGTGGGGGCCGTGAGGGGAGGGGGGAGCGGAGCCGCCTGCGCTGCCTCGGGGGCCTGATCGAGCAGGGCGCCGGGCTTTTTGTTTTTCAGATCGATTGAAATACGAGTCGAAAAAATCCAAGTCGACCAGCGTTGCCGTCAGCAACGACTTTGGTTTCTCCTCCGTAATATCAGGTAACTTTCGAGACGCGTGTGAGCATCACCTCTCAGCAGCTCCTCTGTTCCCGGCCCCCTCCCACCGCCTCTGGCTGGGGGGAAACCGGCTGATCCCTCCCCGCTGCCCCCCCAGCGTGGGAGAGGAGCTGGTGGGTGATGGGGCTGGGTGCTGCTGCCCTCCCTGCCCACCCCACGTGGATGGTGTCTCCATCCATCCCTGCAGGTGGGAGCCGGGATGCAGTTCCCAGAGGAGACAAAGCCCTGCCTTGTCTTGGCCACAGGATTGTGCCCGGGAGACATAATGACTGTTCCTGGGTAATCCCGATTAACCTCGGGGAGCGGAGCAGCTGCCCAGGTTCAGAATTAGAGCTGGTGCCTGTGGATGTCCCCGTGCGGGAGCAGCCGAGGTGCAGTGGCCAAGCCTCAGCTGGTGCTTCCAGGGCACCCAGACCTGGGGAAGGGGGCACAAGGACATGGCTGTGGGGGTCTCTGGTCCACCTGGCCGAGTCACTGGGATGCCTGAGCTTCTGCTCCTGATCTGCTGGTCCTGCCATGCTGGGAACTGAGTGTAGACACAATCTAATACCCAGAACCCTCTCTATAACTGCCTGAAAGGAGGGTGTAGCCAGGGGAGGTCGGTCTCTTCTCCCAAGGAACAGGTGATGGGACAAGAGGAAATGGCCTCAAGTTGCGCCAGGGGAGGTTTAGGATGGAAATTGGGAACAATTTTTACACTGAAAGTGTTATTAAGCCTTGGAAGAGGCTGCCCAGGGCAGGGGTGGAGTCACCATCCCTGGAGGGATTTAAAAGCCGGGCAGACGTGGTGCTGAGGGACATGGGTCAGTGGTGGGTTTGTCAGTGTTGGGTTGATGGTTGGGCTCGATGATCTGAAAGGTCCCTTCCCACCCAGACACTTCTATAATTCTATGCAATTAGTGCCCATGGTAATTTGGGGCTTCCTGCTCCACAGCAGTGCTGGTGGTGGGACTGGTTGCCCCACATACACTCGAGGTGAGCCCCGCCATGGGGCTGGGGGTGAGCTGCAAGCCCAGGTCTCTGCCCCCACCATCTCGGGGGTTGTATCTGCAGGGTGTCCTCATCCAGAGCCAGCCCCTCCGTGCCCTTGTCCTTCCTGGTCTCGCTCGGCTCCGCTCCTGGCAGGGCTGGAATTGGGTCATGGAAGTGATTTGTCCGGAGCCTCGCCGCGCACGCACTCCCGGTGACCAGATGTTTGCCTTCCAGGTGACGTAGCCCCCTCTGGAACCAGCGAGGCCGGCGGTGCCGTGTCTGACGATGCCTTATTCAGAGACAAATTGAAACACATGGGAAAATGTGAGTGGGTTCGCAGCCCCCGTGCTGGCAGCCTGCGAGGGCCGGAGGGGAGCTGGGAGCGTTGCGGGCAGGGGGAGAGCCGGCAGCGTGCCCGCTCTTCGTCACCTCTCTGGGCACACACGTCCCCGTTGCCCCACGGGTCACAGGGAGGGCTGACGTGTTGGAAGACAAGGCACTGGCCATTGTGGCGCAGTGCTCAGCCCCAGCAGTGGTGCTTTGGGGTTGAGTTTCCATCTGCAATTTAAAGTCCTGGTGCATCCCTGCCCCGTGATGCTCTCCTGGCCCTTGGGGCTCTCCTCCTGGCCCTTGCCAGTGGGAGGGGGCTCCCGTGCCACACGCCGGGGCTGGGTGCCAGCCAGGAGACAGAGACCTGAGTCTTGATGCCCCAGCTCCGCGCTGTCCGTCTGTCCCTGGTGGGCCTCTGGGTTGTGGCACAAGTCAAGGATGCTGGGTTTGCATGAATCCCAGAAACGCAAGCAGAGGGTTTGCTGTAACTCTGCCTTTTCCCATCTTTTCCTCTGAGCAAGTCACAGCTCGCTTCTCCCGTCGCAAAACAAGGTCTTTGGGCAGCTTTGAGCCAGCTGAGATGCTGGGGAGATGTGGGTCAGTCATGGGTGGGGAAGGTCACAAAAATCCCAGTGAAAAGGTAAAAATGTCAGCGCCCCCCACCAGGGACCACCGTGTCCCTGTTGTCACAGGACCCATCTCTCCGAGCCTGGCAGCTCTGCACGGCCCCAGTGTTTCCAGGCAAACGCGGGGCATTGCCGTGGGGTGTCGGGGCACGGATGGCTCTCACACCGCTGGCCGTGGCCATCTCCCCCCCATCGCCCACGGCAGCTTTGGGAAGGGTTTTATTTGGGGCGAGACCCTCACTCGGCTGCTTCCCTCCAGCCACGCGCAAGAAGCTGTTTGAACTCGCCAGAGCCTTCTCCGAGAAGACGAAGATGAGGAAATCAAAAAGAAAACACTTGTTGAAGCACCAAGTGTATCCTAAAAGGGGCTGGGGATCTGCGGGGGGGGTGTGGGGCTGCCAAAGCAGCCTTGCTTGGGTGTTCCCAGGGGCTCCCCGAGGCCACGGTCTGTCCAGAGCCTCCAGACTGCCCCTCAGGGCCGTGCCGTGGGCTGGGAAGGGCGATGGTGGTACCACAGCCATGTCCTGGCCCCACAACTGGTTTTCCTTAGCGGAGGGCACAGGCTGGGGACGGCGGCTTCCACGGCAAACCTTCTCGACGATGTCGAAGGACATTCGTGCGGTAAGAAACGGGGTGCTCTGCTCAGCACGGCTACCTGGGGTTCCGCGGTGCCCGGCCCTGTCCTGCCCCACGCCGTCCTCCCGCTGGAGTGGGCTTCCAGTGGGACCACCCTGGGGCATGGCCACCCGTGCAACGGGCTCGCCCCTGGTCCCACCTGTCTCTCCTGCACTTTGCCGGGGTGACTGGAGACGGGGATCTCTTCTGGGGAGTCTCGGGGGGGCTGGCAGCTGGTCTCTGCAGCCCTGCGGGACGTGTAGTTCAGGGCACAGTCCTGGCAAAGCTGTCACCAGCCAGGTTTGCACAGAGCTGGATCTTGGCGATGGGTTTTGTGCCAACCCCGGTGTGACCGTGTGGCAGAAATGCCCCCGTGGGCCAAAACCACCTTCCAGTGTTCTCAGAGTCCCCGTGTCCCAGTCCGTGGGGATTGTCCGGGCAAGGAAATACCTGCCCTGGGGCAAGGGGTGGGCATCTTCCCCGCTGGGGCTGGCCCTGGTGGCCGGTGTCCCGGTGTGGAAGCTGCTGCAGCCCCCGCAACCCCCTCCCCGCCTCTGCCTTTCAGATGAAGACTTCCAAGCGCGGAGGCAGCAGCTCCGGGAGGAAGAGGAGACGCCGAAGGAAGGGCAGTAAACGGTGAGAGGCACCTGGGGACAAATGCTTCCTGGTGAGCGTCCGTCCGTCTGTCCTGGGGGCTCTGGGTCAGGTCCAGAGTGTGTCCAGGTGGGGACAAGCCCCGTCAGCGGGTGCCGTGGCTGGTGACAGCTCTGGGTGCCACAACGGGCAAGTGCTGGCCATGGTGTGGCTGAGGCTGAGCGTGTGTCGTTCTCCTTCCCTCCCCTTCTCCTCCCCTCCAGGTCCCAGCGCTGGGGTTTCTTGCTGGCACAGAACGTGCCCGAGGCTTCCTAAGGAGATGGCTGAAAAAGGAAAAAAAACCCAACCAAACCACCACCCGACAAATAACCCGTTCTTTGGGCTGTTCCCCCTCTGCTGCTGTACTCCTCTGAAGTACGAGTATCGACGTGAGGCACAATGTTTTCTTACCAGCGGTTTGAAAACAACTTCTCCTATCTAGCAAATCAGCCAAAAGGGGAAAAAAAAAGGAAAAAAAAAAAAAAAAAGAAGTGGGCAGCTGCTGTGAGCTGCTGAGGAGGAGCCGGTGGAGCTCAGACTGGGGAGGAGCAGCAGCCCCCCTGCTCGCTCGGTCCGAGCGGCGTCGCAGGAGGAATGAAAATCAGTTGTACTAACGAGGATGCATTCACACGTGGGATCTGCTTGGCTGGAGCACTCCTGAACATATCTCTGTAGTGATCTGAGGTAACTTTACTCTGCACACACAGGAAAAAAAAAACCCAACGAACCACGTGAGACAGAGAACCTAACAGCTGTTGTCTACTATTGCTAGGAGTAATGAGCAGAGATTCAGATCAGGTAATAGTCAAATAATATAAATTGTTTATAAAAGGAAAGGCCTTCTTTTCCTAGGCGTTTCACTTTGAATTAAACCTTTGCCTTCGGCATTGCTAAAACTGCCTTGAAGTCCGGACGCTCTGTGGGCCGTGGCGTGGCTCCCTCCCGCCCCGGTGCCGCCGTGGGGCAGGACGCCGGGCAGCACCAAGGGCTGCATTTCCCGTCGGTTTAACCCCCTGTGCCGAAACGGGACGCTCCACGTCCCTGCGAGGGGGTCCCGGCTGCCGGGCAAGGGCGCTCGGTGGCTCCCGGGATGTCCCCCCGCCGTAGGTAAGACGCGAAGTTCGAGCTGGGGGGTTCGCAGCCGAGGCTGGGGGAGGCGTTTGGGGCACCGGAGAGTTGGCACAAGGGCTTGCGGGTTCTGCCGGGTTTGGTGTGGGGCCGGGGGCTGGTCCCGAGCTCTCCCGAGGGACGGGGGGGCCGGGTGGCAGCACTCGAATCAGCTTTCGGAGATGCTGTCAGGCTAAAAATAATTACGTAAACAAATTCCTTCCCTGTGTAAGTAATGAGTGACGAGCGTAAAGTCAGAATTCGCTCCCGCCAGCACATTTTCTTCTCCTTTATCGGCATAATCTGTTTACTGCTGAATGCGGGAGGTGGCTAGAGACGTGCCTGTTTCTCTTTCTGGCTCCCGCCAACCAGCCCAAATGTTGCAAGATGGGAGCTGCGAAGGCGGCAGACGCAGGAGCCCCAGCCATCAAACACACACACAAACTGTTTTCCCTGCCTCTCCGCGGGGTTTTGGTAACAAAAGCCCACATTGCAGGCGCTTGGCTCCCGACGGGCTCCTTTTCACTCCCTCCCGGAGCCCCGCGTGCCTTTGAAGCAGGCGCCAGGATTTCTTTCCGCACCTGCTGAGCGTCGCTGCCGTCGCGGGGATCGGTGGGGACCCCGCTGCTTTCCCCCCTCCCCGCTCCCTGCCTGGCACCGGGGCTGCTCCGAGGGCTCTGGGGCTGCGGGGTCTGGGTCGTGTCCCCTTAGAGCCTGGGGTGCCGAGGGCTGGAAGCACCCCAGGACCCCAACGAGCTCTGCATTCCTAAAATCAAAGGAGCGGAAGACCCACTGAGCTGAGCCCAGCTTTGGTGTCTGCTCCTTTTCTTTGGAAGGGAGGAGAAAGGAGCATCCCTTGAGTCGTGGCAGCTCGGCCGATGGGTTAGAGCTTGTCCCGAGCCACGATGGCCTTGTCCTGCCCTGCGTGCTGGGCTGTCAGGTGGAAGGAGGTGCCGGAGAGACACGGTGAGCTTTACAGCGGGCTGCTCTGCTCCCTGCGGGGTAAAACGGGCACCTGGAGAGGTGTGTGTCCCCGCCTGGCTCGGGGTGCGAGCGTGGCTGCAGGTGCACGGGGCTGAGTGTGAAGCTGGGGCTGGGAACAGAAGGTCCTTCTGTCCCTGGGTGGGAATTTTATCCCCAGACCGGTGGGGAGAGAGAAGGGGCTCCTTTCCTACCCTCCCCTGGCTCCGGGGTCCTCCTCGGCTGCCGTTACTCCCTCCCAGTCCGAAGCCTCTCTCTGCGTATTTGGAAGAAGACCAAGCTTGGAACCGGATCGGCTCGTCAACGTTCCAGCACCTCGTAGCTACCGAAACTTTCAGCAAAGTTTCCATGAGGGCAGGAAGCACCATCGGGCGGTCGGGCAGGAGCTCGGGCTCTGGCCGGAGGGAGATTCTCCTTCTCCCCAGCCCTCGGGAGGTTGTTACCGGAGGGTTGGTCTGGAGCGCGGGGAGGAGAGGGCAGCGAAGCGCTTGTGCTGGGCGGTGGGGGCATGTCCACCTGCTGCCCAGCCCTGGGAGGGTTTGCTGGGCTCCTCATCCTCGCCAGAGGACGGGTCACATCGTGCCGTGTCTGCGGAGGCCGGCGCGGAGCTCTCTTTGCCAGCCCCCGGCCCTGGGCGAGCCACGTTTGGCATCACGTCCCAGGTCCGTCCCTCTGAACGGTGTCTCTCTGGAGCCACCGCAAAACATCTCGGAGGCACAAAGCATCGTTTTAATGGGGGATGAAGAGTGATTATTTTTATGTCCTTTAAAAAAAAAAAAAAACATAAAAAAATAAAAAATCAGGTCTAATGAGTAGAAAAGGCCACTAAAACCGGCTGGGAAGCCAAGATGCGTTTCTTACATAAAACTGTACAATTCTCAGTGACGTTTGTATCACTTCTATACAAAAGGGTTTAAAAAGAACAAAACAAAACAATCTGTGACATTTGTGAGTGTTGCTATTTTAGAATTTATTTCCATAAGTGATTTTTTTCTTAAAGATGTTTAATAGTAATTCATATAATAAAGTCCCGTTGTACTCTTAATGCTCAGCTGTTTTCGCTTTTTTTTTTTTCTCTCCCATTTCTTCACAGGGGAAAAAGAAAGAAATAGGGGTGGGGAGGGAAAGGTGAGCTCTAGTTTTTCTCCCCTCCATGGCTGCAGATGCCCCAAAGCTGCCCTGGCTCCTTGCCTCCCGGCTCTTGTTGGTGGAGAATTTGGACCCAATGATTTTCTCAAGAAAGCGACGTGGGAGATGCGTTGCTGGGGAGCTCTTCTCCATCCGGGAGCAATTCCTCCTTCCACCCGGCGGGATGTTTGGTTCGGGAGCGGGTCCCCTCCAGTGCCTGTGGTGGGAGAGCACGAGAAGAGCCCCGGGAACCCAGGATTTGGGGAAGGCCCTTGGCACAGCTAAGGATGCTCTGAGGACACCCCGTTACAGAATCACAGAATGATATGGGGTTGGAAGGGACCTCTGGAGACCAACCAGTCCAACCCCCTGCCAGAGCAGGTCCACCCAGAGCAGGTCCCACAGGAACGTGTCCAGGCGGGTTTGGAATGTCCCCAGAGAAGGAGACTCCACCACCTCTCTGTGGGGACCTGCCTTTTGGGAAAGAGCGGAAAAGGAAAGATGCTGCGGCGGTTTACCCGCTTCCACCTGAAAATAACATGCCTCTGGGAGGCCCGGAGTGTGAGTTTTCTCTGAACTCTTTCATTAGCCATCGCCCAGCGACTCCTCCATGGCTTGTCAGGCGGGCGGGCTGGCTCCTGGTGGAATGGAAATACCTTATTATAATGAATTATATTCTGAAATACGTGTTGTTCTTCAGCAGCCCTGCACGTTTCCTGCACCGCGCCGAGCTGGGGAGCGTGGAGCCGGAGGGCGTCGGGTGGAATTGCTCCCGAAGGGGCTGGTCCCGGTGTCGCTCCCGTAGGGAATTCCCTGCTGGGCGCCGGGCTTGGCTTCCCCCGCCTTTCAGCAGGCTGGAGGAGGAAAACTTTGGGTGGGTGAGAAACTTCTGGGAGGCTCCAAAGAAGCAGGACAGGGACCTGCAGATGAAGGTGGGGGGTGTCTATGCCAGGCGTGAGGGAAGGTGCCCCTTGCCGTGGGCTCCTGACTCGCAGGAGGGGGGTTATTCCCGGTGGTGGCCCGTGGGGTTATTCCCGGTGGCCGGGAGCCATCAAGGCTGCAGGACGTGACCCTTCATGGGCAGCCCCGGGTGGCAGCAGCGGGGCCGGGGGGACACGGGGGAGCATCCCTCCGGCTTTGTGGGGCCAGGAACGGGCTCTACTCGCCCTGCACCAGCCGTCTGGGAGCAGCCTTGGGCTGCTGGCCGGGATTCGAGCTCCTCGGCCTCACGTGCGGCTTGGAAACCTTCCCTGCGAAAAGAAGATGCTGGAAAAAGTCAAGGCGTTCTTGCCTTAAATGTCAAAAGCATGGAAATGCCGGAGAAACCCTGGCTGTCGCCTTCCCGCGGCGGCCAAGCGAGCTGCCGGGAGCCCGGGGGGAGCCAGGGATTTTTCAAAGAGCTGAAAAGCCCAGGGCCTGCCCCGTCCTTTGAGCAGCTCAGATGGAGCCCTGGAGCGGTCCCGGCATCTCCCTTTGGAATTCTTTTGCTCTACGGGGGCAAGGTTTTTTTTTTTTTTTGTTCTGGTTTGTTTTGTTTTTGGTTTTTTGTTGTGGTTTTTTTTTTTTTTTCCCAAAAATGTGTGTTAAGAAAACCAGCAGCTGAGAAAAGCCCAGGGCTGGAAACTGTGGGCAGACGAGGGGGTGATGCTGGAGGTGGTTTCTCCTGGCATGGAGTCCCTGCTGGCTGTCGGTCTGCGGTGGAAATTTACTGCCCCCTTCCTTCCCAAGGCTGGAAGGTGGATGGAGGGATGCGTTTCCCTTCCCACCAGCTCATTCCCAGGCGAAGGGCTGCACCTAGTGACCAGGCATCGCTGGGTCTCCCAGGTGGGGCTGGTGGAAACCCTGCATGGGGGGAAAGCTGCTCCTCCAGGGCACAGAGTTTGGGAGAAGCGGCTGGGTTTTATAAACCGAGGTGAAAAGCGCAGTCTGGGCAGCCGGGCACCATCTGCTGCCACCTCCTGGGCCCAGCCAGCAGTGCTGGGGGTGCCCAGGGCAGGATCAGGCCATGGTGGGACCCCAGGACAAGGGCTGGTGCCAACCGTGGTGGCAAATCCCACCCTTCGCTCTCCCTCCGAGACCCAACCCCGAAAGGCGACCGGGGCGAGACCGATCCTCCCCACATCGGTTTGCAGCCCAACGTCACCAACGGTCCACAGAATCACACAGGGTTGGAAGGGACCTCTGGAGATCATCCAGTCCAACCCCCTGCCAGAGCAGGTCCACCCAGAGCAGGTCCCACAGGAACGTGTCCAGGTGAGTTTGAATGTCTCCAGAGAAGGAGACTCCACCACCTCTCTGGGCAGCCTCTTCCACTGCTCTGCTGCCCTCACAGGAAAGAAGTTCCTCCTCATGTTTAGGTGGAACTTCTTCTGTTCAAGTTTGTGCCCGTTCCCTCTTGTCCTGTCCCTGGGCACCACTGAAAAAAGACCGGCCCCATCCTCCTGACACCCACCCTTTAAGTATTTATAGGTGTTGATCAGATCCCCCCTTGGTCTTTTCTTCTCCAGACTAAAAAGACCCAAGTCCCTCAGCCTTTCCTCGTAAGAGAGATGCTCCAGGCCCCTCATCATCTTCATAGCCCTCTGCTGTACCCTCTCCAGCAGCACCCTGTTCTTCTGGAACTGGCTGGAATTTGGTCCTAGAAGTTATGTTTTTGCTATCTTATGTCTAAATGAGCAGCTGCAAAAGAGCACATAGGACATATCATTCGGTTTCCCACCCTGTTGAAGGTGAGGCACCTTCCATGGTGCCTCAGCCACGTCCCAACCACAACTTGGGATCACAGTTTGGGTTGGAAGGAACCTCGATGATCATCCAGTTTCCCACCCCCTGCCCTGGGCAGGGACACCTCCCACCAGACCAGGTTGCTCCAAGCCCCCTCCAACCTGGCCTTGAACCCCTCCAGGGATGGGGCAGCCACAGCTTCTCTGGCCAACCTGGGAGGGGACGGCGGCGCTGGCCCTTTAAATTGGGGAGGGGGAAACAATCCGGCTGAGTCGCCGCTCGGCCATCGACCGGCGCTGCCTGGGCGCCACCTCCCTTCGGCCGTTGGCTGCGCGCCCTGGCGGCCCCAGTATTTCCGCTTCCGGGTGGGAGGGCAGGCGGTTGCTAGGGGAGGAGGCGTTGCTAGGGGAGGCCCGGCCGCCGCCATGGCGGGGAACCGCATGCAGAAGCTCGGGAGCGTGTTCAGCCGGTGCGGGGAGCGGTCGGGCGGGTGTGGGGTGTCCTGCTGGCGGGGGGCGAGGGGAGGGCGAGGCCGGAGGCCCGGAGTCCCCCGGGAGGGAGGCGCAAGGCCGGGGCGTCCCCCGAGCAACCCCCGCCGCTCCTCTCCCCCGGCAGGACCCGCAACCTGCTCCGCATCGGGGTGATCGAGAAGCCGCTGTGGTTCGACGTCTACGCTGCCTTCCCCCCGCTGAGGGAGCCCGTCTACCGGGTGCCGCGGCCGCGCTACGGCAAGGTGAAGGACGTCGTCCCCCCCATCTTCTACCGGGAGGACGAAGTGCGAGCGTGAGTTGTTGCTTTCTCTCCCCGGGCGGCCGCTGAGGGGTGCCTGAGCCCCGCCATCCGCCGGGGACCGTCCCCTGCCCCTGCCGAGGCAGCACCGCCGTCACCTCCCCTCTTCTATTTCTTGAAATAGGAGATTTTACAAAATTTACGGCAGCGGTCCAAGACCTTTCGACCTGTCGCAGCCAAACCACAAATCTACTTGTCAGAGGTAAGATTTATTTATAGCTACACGGGAAGTACTTCTGAAACTTATCTCTTTCTCCCCTTCGGTCAGCAGTGAACCAAAATGTTATTTGTGAGAGTAAAAATGCAATCTTGGCGTCTAGGTTTGTCGAGAAATACAACGAACTGAAAGAAGAAGGAAAAATCGAGGAGGAAAAATTGTTTGAAGAAACGGGAAAAGCCCTTTTAGCCAGTGGGATAATTTTACAGAGAAAAGGAACAGATAAAGTAAGTATTAAATATTTAGTGTTTCTTTGCTAGTGGATTTAGAAATTAAATTCTCAGCAAGACAGTCATGAGCCTGATGGTTGTAATAAAATGTCTTTAGTGTGCAGAGTAAACTGTCCTCTTAGTTGTGAACGTGCCAAGGTTAAGGTGCTTCTGGTGGGACAGAAAAGAGAAGTTTTTGTTCTGGTGATGAAAGATCTATCGGTGGGTCTGAATAAACCATTTGGAAATGTGTATATGCTACCATTTGCATGTTATCTCTCTAGAAGGGTAAATTAGAACTCCTTCTGGTTCAAAGGTGATTAACACACTTTTCCATCCCTTTTTAACAGTTGCCTTAATGCACTCTCAATCCTGTTCTTTAACCTTCATCCTGAACTGGAAATTTTTGCATAACTCTTGCAGTTTGGGGTTTGGTGGGTTTTTTTAACTTGGTATTTTTAAGGTGTTGAAATAGGGGATTGTAGTCCAGGGGTTGTTTACTTATATTTTTAGCAAGAAAGTAGATGTCCAAAGTGTCCTGCCATTGCTTTTTTTGTTTTCCCTGATGTACAAGAGGGGAAATAGCTCCTGGCATGTGGAGTCTAGTTACTTCAGGCAATTCTTAACATAAAATGGGGTAAGAAACCAAACTGAAGATGCTTCTAGAACAGCACATCTGGTAGAGTAGGAATATTTTATCTTGTTCCTAACTGATTACTGTTTCTTCTGAGACTACTGCCTTGTGATTGAACACCCTCAAAAAGAAGGGAGAAGAATTGCAGTTTTAAACTCCATTAGCTAAATAAATTTATTACTCTGCTTTGTAATACACTCTCTGTTGTCCTCACTGTCCACTTATCTCTGGACTGAGAATTTTTCTGTCCCCTTTTTCTGGGCATACAGACTGGGGCTGTTGCTTTCCGTCGTTCTCTT
This sequence comes from Calidris pygmaea, assembly GCA_003697955.1. Classification (NCBI taxonomy): domain Eukaryota; kingdom Metazoa; phylum Chordata; class Aves; order Charadriiformes; family Scolopacidae; genus Calidris; species Calidris pygmaea. The sequence goes on from QJSC01000126.1 coordinate 1,072,435, forward strand.
CAGTCACGCTTCAACAGAAACTTTTTACAACTGTTTTTCTGTTGTTGATCACATGTCTCTAACTGCACAACAGGATCATCAAGGTGTTGAAACCAGAGATTCTGTGTTACACCAGCAGCTCCAGACTGTGTTGGAAGAGATACAGGAAAAGAAGAAAGATCAGGAGGAGCAAATGGCAGAATCAGCAGAAAAACAGAAGGAAAATCCCTTCCCTTCCTAACGGCCGTGTGGTGTCCTGTGAGGGCATGTCCTGTTGTCACCCGCTCAGGAGCCAGCATTTCTGCCTCCACAACTTGGTGGTTATCAGACATTTTTCTGCAGGAAATGCCTCTGTTATCCAGCTCCAGTGTCTTCCCTCATCATGAGTGGGGCGCATGTTCCCCAAAATTGGAGATAATCCCCTTTTTTGAGGTTCAGGAATGTTATTTCAAATTGGTGAGTTGGAAAATACGAGTATATAAGTGAAAAATTAAACATTTTCTTTAACAGTTGGAAATTCTGCCTTTTCAGGTGTCTTATTTGCAGTAGTAAAGATGGTTCTTAACTCCTTGCTCATGTGGGCCTGGTGAGGGTCCTGCTGGGGACGTGGCAGACCCTGCTTGCCTGGGCTAATTAGCATTTTATTCTTCCCATGCCTGTGAATGCCGGTGCCTAGTGTAGTTTTTATTGAAGATTTTTGGCTTTGGTCTATATAAAAAACAATTACTGTTTGTTTCCCCTCTCTTTTTTTGTTTGTGTTTTGTTTCCCCTCTCTTTTTTTGTTTGTGTTTTGTTTCCCCTCTCTTTTTTTGTTTGTGTTTTGTTTCCCCTCTCTTTTTTTGTTTGTGTTTTGTTTCCCCTCTCTTTTTTTGTTTGTTTGTATTTTCTTTTTAAAAAACCAAACCACCACCAAAGCCAAACAGGTGTAAATCATGTCAAACAAATCTTCTCTCCCTCTGTCTCCCCTTACAAGGCAGAGGAGAGGATTTCCTTTTGGTTTGGCACCTGCCTCCCAGGCACATTCTCCGTGGTGCAGTTTGGTGACAGCTCTGCTCTATTTGATGCAAAACCCCTCTCTTGCGTGGCAGAGAAAAGGAGGATTTAAAAATGCCCGTGGTTTGTTTTTGTGTGTCTTCATTCACTTCCTGGTGGCGATATAATTACATTAGAATTACTCAGTTATCCTTGGAAGGTCAAGCTTCCTTCCCAGCTCTGTAATTGTCGAGGAGCACGAGGTTTTCTTCTGTGGAGCAGACGCCCCTGGCTCAGCATGGCCGCGGCTGTGGGCTCCGGAGATCTGGTGCCAGAGCTGACCTCGGTGGCACCAGCGCCTGCCTCAGCGAGGGTCTTCCACGTGGAGCTGGAATTGCTGCCTGAATCCCTAAAATCCAGACCCGGCAGCCCCTTTGAGGTGAGTGTGACGGATGCTCCCACCTCCAGTATCCAAGTTTTGGAACCGCTGGGTAACGGTAGGAGGAATTTTAAGGTAAAGAGATGGCAAAAATGCGTTAAAATGGGGTTCCGTCTGAAGCAGCGCTGGCAGTAAATCGTGGCAAGCGCTCGGCTCCCGCAGGCAGCCTTTGGCCGGGGGTTTCCCTGTGTGGCAGCAGTCCCTGTCTGGCTGGGGACCAGGGCGAGCTGCCCTCGGCAGGAAACCACTGGCAGCTGGGATGTGGATTTCCCTCCTCCTGCCCGCTTTTCCTGCCGGGGCCAAGCGATTATCACCAGCCCAAGGGAAGAGACGGACAACTCCGTGTCTCCTGCTCTCCAGCTTTGTGTCTTTGCCTTCCGTGGATTTTTATGGAGGTAAAAAAAAAATCTTATTTTGAGCACTCTGTTTTGCATTTTGAACTGTTGATGATGCTCTTGGCTTGCCAAAAATTTATGGAGGGAAGCACTTCACAGCACTTATCCTTTTAAAATCAAATGCAGTAACACATGAGAGATTTCTCACTCCGTTCACACCCCGGTGGTCTCCTGTTTGTTCTCACTTCTCTAAGAAATTGCCAACATGACTGAAAGAGCCTTTTCCTCTGTCATCTGCTGGATCTGGCTTCATCCTCGCTTCTTCACTGAGCTTGGCTGCGTCTTCCCTTAGTCATCTGAAGCACTCCCAGCACTAAGATATTAAATTTAGAGCATGGAGTAGAGCAGCAGCCTCACAGCGTGCCCCGGGCGAGTTCCTGTGCAGAGCAGGCAAGAAGAAAGCTGGAATTAATTTTCCTCTTTTATTCTGTGTTGGAAAAAGTCACTGGGGTGATTCCTCCTCTCCTGGGGCCGAGTACTCCCAGCTGGGCTGAATTTGGGACGTGGCCAAATTAGGTGGAAAACCTGGTGTAGGAGGAAGGAGACCCCTTTCAGTTGGGCAGGGAGTGGGGGTGGGAGCCTGCACCTGATGTAAATCAGGAAATTAATTGTTGGGGCAGAGCCAGCCCGGGGGCTCGGGCAGGTCACTTGCTGACTGCAGCAGTGGGGACACTTCCAGCCGGGTGGCTGTGGATGGAGAAGCTGGTAGAGATGTTCCTCTGCGCTGCTGGCGTGTTATGGCTGGTGAGTACCAGGGAAAGGAAGCGAGCTCAGGTATTTGGCGCAATTAGGAGAAAACACAATTAAGAGCAGAGTTCTGTGTGTCTTTGGTGGATGCATTTGCTGGGCTGGGATTGAAATGCCAATCACCCTGACCTTAGAGTAACTCAAAGGCTTCAATTAAAAGGTTTGAGCCAGAGCCTGGGGTGGGCGATTTATTATTTATCAAGCGTTTGCCCTCCAGCCGCCAGCAAAAGGTCAGGGCTTAGCAGGAGGAGCTGGGAACCACCGGGGACCTTGCCAGCCCCCCGAGCCCCCGCTGGGTCCCCACTAGGTGGGAGCCGTGCTCTGCCGCCGGGAGGGTCTGGGGGCTCGGTGTGTCCCCCGGGAAGGGGGAGCGGTGATGGGGACCCCGCGGTGTCGTGTCAGGGGTGTTCGCTCCCACCCTGTGCTGCCTGGAGCTGTGAAAAGCGTGTGTCAGTCTCGCCTTGTGCCAGTGGGGTGATGCTGGGGAGAAATCTGAGCTTTTGCCTGTAATTATTTGGAAAGAAATATCAGTTTCCCCTGGGAACCAGTGGGATGTGCAGCCGGTGGGGTGGAAGATGCAGGGAGGGAATTGGGGGGATGTTGGGGGGAGACCCCCAGGGTAGGGCGAGCCCCCTGCCTGCGCTGGGGCTGCTGCTGGGGTCTGGAGGCAAGAGCCGGGGACGTGACCTTGTCTTTGCCTTCGCCCGGCATCTTGTGCAGTCGAGTAATTTCCTTGTGGCCGGGCAAACCTCTCCTCTGCTGTTGTAATCCTGTCCCCCCATTTCGGAGCAGCCCCCTGACCTTTTCCTGAGCTGAATCCCCGAGCTCCTTCCTGGGGCGAGCGGAGCTGTGTGTGCGGCGGTTCCTCTCTCCCCAGTTGCTGGGCTATTTTTAAAGTGACAATAAATGCCAAAGTATCGGTTTCAACCGGTTCCTCACTCCTCGAGGCATCAAAACCGGACAGGACAGTCGCGGGCGGCAGAGAGAACCCCTCCTACAGCCCTGAAAACCAGCCCCGAGGCCTCCCAAGGGCAATTCCTGCAACTGTGGGTCTCACCTGAAAATTCGAGGATGGAGAACTCTGCCTCCTCTCCAGTGTGTCCCTTTGTAGGAGCTAGAAATCTTGATTGCAAAACCTGCTGGTTTTGTGACGGCTTTGCTTGCCCCAGTAATATCAGTGATAAAACCAGTAAAGCAACTGGGCTGCGGCTGTGGTGTCTGTGCAAAGAGCTGGGAGGGGAAACCCCTTCCCCTTTGGGAATTTGAGGGGGGTGTCAGGGCTTGGGGCTTGCTCTGACCCTGGGCAGCAGCATCTCCTGTAGTGGTGTGTCACCAACAGGTCCTGCCCTGATGGTGGAGCCCTGAAGGGTCTTGTGAGGAGCGGCTGGGGGTGTTCAGGCTGGAGAAAAGGAGGCTGAGGGGAGACCTTCTGGCTCTCTCCAACTCCCTGAAAGGAGGGTGTAGCCGGGGGGGGTCGGTCTCTTCTCCCAAGGAACAGGTGATGGGACAAGAGGAAACGGCCTCAAGTTGCACCAGGGGAGGTTTAGGATGGAAATTGGGAACAATTTTTACACTGAAAGGGTTATTAAGCCTTGGCAGAGGCTGCCCAGGGCAGGGGTGGAGTCTCCATCCCTGGAGGGATTTAAAAGCCGGGCAGACGTGGTGCTGAGGGACATGGGTCAGTGGTGGGTTTGTCAGTGTTGGGTAGATGATTTCCATGATCTTAAAGGTCCCTTCCAACCCAGGTAATTCTCTAATTCTCTGATTCTATGACTGGTCTCTGCTCGGGCACTGGTTTAACCGGAGGGCAGCTCCCCGGCAGCGATGCCCAACCCCGTCAGAGGGAGAGCCGCACGGCAGAGCCGGGCACGTGTCCCTCTGCGGGGACACATCTCCAGCCACGCCGCTGGTCACGCACGGGCAGAGTATCCGTGGTTACATGTGGAGGGCAGGGGGGCTCAGGATTTAATAGGATCAGGTCTTATGTCTGGAGCAGCCCAAGTAACTCATCGGCTTGGCTGGAAAGCCAGGCGATCCAGCCGTGAGAAACCCCCATCTCCCCGTCCCGGCGAGCTCTTGCCCCGGTGCCGGCAGTGGGGCTGCTCCCCTTGGGACCCCTCGCTCCCCGGCCAGGAAGATTTGAGATCCTCCTGGGACACGGGAATGATTTGGGGGTGTCCCCTCTGCTGTGAAACCTGGAGCATGGGAGCTGCTGGGGAGGGCCCCCCCGGTAGCCCCCCGTGGCTCAGTTGCCCTTGGCTCCGTCTCCCTGGGCGGCTGCTGCCTGGGTGCATATTGCGAGCTCGTTCTGATGTGTGCTAATGCTATTATCCTCCAGAAATTGAAATCAAGTCTGAACCTATAATGTTTCACTGGGAGGGAATTGGGGTTATATATTCCTGTGTACAGCAGCATTCTATTTCAGTCATAGCATTTAATTATGATTGGTGTGTTAGTGCCCACCAGAGCATAACAAATTGTCATTATGTTATTCTGCTGAGTCTAATTTAATTGGCAAGTTGTCACAAAAGCAATTATCCATCATTTATTTTGTTGCCATAACCACATCTTGGAGAGCACCTGCTGTCTGAAGTGGGAAGGCTCTGCAGTCTCTTGGTCCTGGATTTCTTCCACTCGCCTGACACAAAGACACCATTTCCTCCTCTTATTTAAAAATATGTTCCTCGTTTCCCAGCGTGGGCCGGGAATGCTGGAGGAGATGTGCTGTGCAGGTAGAGACCCGCTCCAGCATCTTGGGGCTGGGGGGAGTTATGGGGGCTCGTCCCCGCGGGAGGCTTCGGACGCAGCCCCGCGCGGCGGCTGGGAGTTGTGTTTGGGTGGATAAATGGTGGATGCTGCTCTCTCCTCATTTCTGGAAAGTCAGAACGAAATAAGGAGAGAAAGGGAAGTTTGAAGATGAGATGTTCTCTGCCTGAAGTAAATAAATCACTCCTTGCAAATAATTTTTGGGTGAAAAGGAGGGGGAAAAAAAGGCCCCCAAACCTCCTGAGGGGTGCCGGAGGGATGTGTGAGCTCTGCCCTGGCAGCCTGTGCCCGGCTGGACCCTCTCATCCTGGAGCTGCCCATCTTGGAGGCGGCTGAGATGAGGAACCAGACGTCTGATGTTTGACATCTGCGTTAGTCCTCACCGGGCTGCTCCCATGCCATGGATTTCCCCACCGGTGGGTGCCAAATCCCATCGCCGATCCCCGGGTCCAAGAGCCACCACAAACCTTCACCCAAGCTCCTGTCCCACAGACCAGGGTGCTGCTCCATAAGCCAGTTCCAGATAAGGTGTCCCCATAAAGATTAGGAGGCTGGTGAGGGAAGATTAGTGGTTTTTTTTTTTATAATCCAGCAGGCAAAGCAATATCAGACTTCCTGAGACCGACCCAAAATTGCAGATTTTCTCCCTCCTGAGATGGCGCGTGGCTGTGACCTATTAACTTTTTAGATTTTGGAGACAGCATCCCAAAATCCTGCAAGGCTAAAGCAGACTCAAATGAACTCAAAGCCTGTGACTCACTGTGATAAATGAGTAAATAAATGAAAATCTGTTTTGATGTCTGTATTTCTTTCAGTTCCTCCTCTCTCCGCCCTGTATGCAATCTCTTCCCCCTCTGGTAGTTCTGATTAGCTGCTAATGAGGAAAGATGATTTTGTAGTTAAAGCACAAAGAGGGGGTTTTGTTCCTGGTTCTGTGCTTTCTTTTTTCCCTTCCGTGCCTTGATTTCCCCGTCTGTAAGCCAAGATACTGTTTATTTCAGATGGTTGTTGTGAAGTTAAATTAGTCAGTATTTGCAATGCAATTTGCTTCAAAGGTAGGGAACAGTGACTCGAAAAGGAAGGTTAAACCTGAGGAATGATAACTTTTCCCTCCCCGTGTCCCCCCTGGGGTTGAAGCCGAGCACTGGCCATCTCTCATTTCCCAGCCACAAAAACCTCCAGTTTGCCAAGCTCCTCACCTCGCCTTCGCCAGGAGAAGGAGCTCTGGAGGTTTGTAAGGCTGTCGCTCGCCTGCATCACTGGCCATTTACCAGGTTTTTCCTCCAGTGATGGAAGTTGTAATGAAAATCTGAGGTTTGCCGGGGGGGGGGCGGGAGGGGAGGATGCGCATCCCACCAGCCCCATCCCTGCTCGCCCCTGCAGCCCCCTGTGTGTGAGGCTGCCTCTCCTTGAGGGATGGAGCCACCCCAGGGGGGTGACCTGCCGTGATGCTGAGAGCATCACAGGGGGTACCAGGGTGGGATGGGGCTGGTGTGCCCATCTGTGGGGTGAGCAGTGTCCCCGCAGCCTGGGTCACAGCCCTCTCTGCAGGGGTCTGCATAGCGTGGGAAGCCAAGGGCTCAGAGGAAAGGTTTCCAAAGTGTTTTGAGCATCTCAGGTGGTAAAATGGCTTGAGAATGTATGATTTGAGTTAAAACCTTGGTTTCTTCTTCCTTGCCCTTTTCTGGGCTGGGGGGAGATGAGAGCAGCTTTTGTCTGATGAAAATCCCTGCGCTGCTGGGGGGGGACAGCCCCCTGCTCCTCCGGGGTTTGGTGCTGAGAGGTCGGGGTGCACAGGTGGGTGCTGTGAGTTTGCTGGGGCTCTGCGGCAGCAGTTGGGATCCGAGCCCCCGTTTGCTCGGCTGGTGGGGGCAGAGCCCAGTGATGTGTCCTGACAGGTTGGATCCGCCACTGCTGAGCTGGAAAAATTTGATTATGGAAGATGCACTCTTACCGTCCCCAAATTGCATTTCCTTTCTATGTCAGAAGAGCTCGTAATAATAATGGGTCAAGCACTGCCAGGCGCTGATGAGACACTCTGGGTGCAGCAGGGCTGAGCCCTGAACCCGGCTCTGCGCTCGTTACCAGAATGTAAATGGTGTTTTGGTGGCACCTCTTGTCCCCTTCCTCAACTGCTGCTGCTGTCACCCAAGAGCACCAGGAGATCTTGGTGAATAAATCAGTGGAGCCTGTGAGATCTCCCTTTTCCCCGGCTGGGTGCCACTTCGGAGGGGGGATCAGGGGCACCCGTCTTTTCCCTTCTCTCCTTGCTGCAGGGATGGGTGTGTGGGCACTTCTTCATCCTTTGCTGTGTCCTGACAGCAGACAGTGCTTTGTCGCTTTGCACTGGAAGGAAGAGTCCTCCATTCATACAAGTTTGGGGGAAGGAGTAGCACTTATTTGAATAAACTGATCTATTTTTTTTTTTTTCCTGCTGCGTGACTCAGGCTGGAATTCCCCAGCCGCCCACCCTGGAAAACTCCCAGCTCCCTGCATCGTGGATCCCTCTGCAGCTCCTACGTGGCCTTCCACGGGAGCTGAGCACTGAGAAGCCATCACGGTGCCATCCTCACCCACCTCCCCGGGTTGCTGTGGTGGTTGCTCGGTGGCACGGGCAGCCAGGAGGGCAGGAGGCAGTACCTGGCTCTGTAAATGACCACATTTGCCTGGCCCAGGGTGGCTCTCGGGGCAGCGGCACCACTCCAGCCGCTTCTGGGCACACAGCTCGTTTACAGACGCTTAATTCTCTGGCGTTGGCTCAGCCTCAGCGCCACGTTCCCATTCCCTGCGTCACTCTTCTCTCTTCCTGGCTCTCTGTCGCATCAGCATCCCTCTGTGTCGCGTCTGCATCCCTCCGTGTCACATCCACATCCCTCTGTGTCGCGTCTGCGTCCCTCCGTATGGTGTCAGCCACCTCCTGCACCCCGGCTGCCCGTCCCGTGGACAGGCAAACCTGCTGGTGTGCCAGCTTGGGCACTGGCAGAGCCCTCGTGCTGGATCCACCACTGCCTACCCAAATCCTCCATCCCAGGTTCCCTTCATTCCTTCCCGGGACTCCTGCCAGCCCATGGTGCAGGCTCCACGGATGAGCGCTCAAGGAGTTGATGGATGTGATTTGATCCACTGGAATGTGGGGCTGGAATGTGGTCCCACCAGCAGAAGCTTCCTTTGGATGGGGTATCCTGGCAAAACCAGCTCCTCCTCTCCACACCAGGAGCAGCACTGACAGACACCAGGTAGATCTGGTGCCACCAGCTCCTGCTGGGAGAGCTGTGCCCACGGGAGCCCGAAGTGCACCCCAAAGCATCCAGAGTGTTTGTCCCTCAAGGCTTCTCCACCCTGGGAAGTGGGCACTTCCCAGTCGCTGAGGCTGGAGCTCCCGCAAAGAAGGGCAAACCAGCAGCCCCTCTGCTCCTCCCTTTTTAGGAGCATTTAAAGTATTTACATATTTACAGGTGTCTAGTATTTTTCTCTGTCGGAATGTGCCTGGCAGACGAGTGCCAACACCTGTGAGCTTTGCAGCCCGACAGCGGAGTGATGAGGTCTCAGCCCATTTATCAGCTGCCTGGCACAACCAGGCACCATTAGGCTCGTGTCCTACTCGCAGCGCTGGCCGCTCTCTCCCCATAGTTGCCATCTGCAAAACGAAGCAAAGAGGGCGTAAGGAGGGGGTGCACGTCAGGTCTGATGGCACATGGGGCGAGAAGGTCTCTGACGGGACCGTTCTCTCCGAGTCAATAGTTCAGACGTGGTGCGTGTGGTGCCTGGAGGTCAGCAGAAGTTTGGGTTTGTGCAGAGATGTGCTTGGTGGCCATCCTGTGGTGTGGCCAGAGCTGCCGGCATGGGCTACCTGGCTGGCTAGTGCTGGGGTGGAGGAGCAGCCCCTGTGGCACCTCCCCAGTGGCTGATCCCTGGAGCCGGGACAGAGGGTGGTTTTCAGGGCATCCTCCAGGTATAAGGCGATAGAGGAGTTGCAGCCTTCAGCCCTTCCCAAGTCACAGGAGATGAGCAGGAAACTGTTCTGTGACCACCAAGGGCTCAGCTCAGGCTGGTGACTCCTGGCCACCAGCAGTGGTGATGCTGCCCCATCCAGGGCAGCTCCAGACCCTCCTGGCCCCACTGGCAAAGCTGCATCCTCTGAGTCCCCGCCTGTGCCGGGTGATATCCTGGGGGAACCCTGCCCTCAAGGGTCAGGAATATCCAGCCTCCCTCCCGGGCTCCCTTCACATCCTCAGAGCAGTGAATTTTACTCCCGTTTACCTCTTGGTGCCACTTTTGCTTCTCCCACGGATACAGCCCCAACAACAAGGGCGGGAGCAACAGAGCTCCCAGCAAAGCTCCCTCCTCCGCTTTCTTTATCCCCTGGGTTTGTGTCTTTTGTGATTTCTATTCCCCCGTTTGCCCTCTGGCTGGTGTGCGGAGGAGGACCACAAGGAGAGGAGCCCCAGGGAGAGAGACGGCCATCCTGGGGCAGAGAAATGGTGTTTAATCCGGGTGATGCTCAGCCCGGGAGCTGCTGGGGGTCCGGGGGGGTGGTGGGTACAGGCTCTGGGGCAACGCCAGCGGGTATTTGTGTGACTGATTTATGGGTGAAATTCCTGCGGATGGAGGGGGGATCCCGAAGCTGCCAGTGTGATAAATAACTCATTGTAATGTATTATTTAGCAAATTATAATGAAAAGCAGAAAATATAACGGAGGGGAGCAGACAAATACATCCCCCAGTTGGCAAGTTATGGACTGTTTAGAGCCAGGAACTGGATATTTAAGAGGGTTTGGGAATTTTCATGGCTTCCCCTGCAGATAAATCACCCCTCTGCAGACGTATTTATTGGGTGCCCTGCTGCTGTGTTTGATCCCAGGGGACAAAATCACTCCAAGAGCTGGGAAGAGGCGAAGACCCCAGCTCCTTGTCTTGCTGTCACCAGCAAGGCAGGAGCTGGCACCACTGGAACCAATAAAACCACTTCTTCCCCAGGAAGGAAACTACCTAAATCTCCTGGATCCTGGCAGTTGGGATGGGTATGATCCTAAACCACTGTGTTTTGGGCTCAGAACCGGGCAGGCAAGATTGGGCTCATCGCTGTTCTCGTTTCAGCTGGGAAAGAGTTAATTTTCTTTCTAGTGATTGCTGTGAATGTCAATAATGCACACTGTTTTGGTTGTTGCTAAGGGATGTTTAAGCTTTTCAAGGATGCTTTTCACCTTCCTATAAAAGCTGAGAAGGAGCATAGACAGAACAAGGGAATGGGCGATGGAATATCCTGTACCATAGACATCCTGCTCGGTATAGAAGGGGGGGGGTGGCTGGGGGGGAACCCGCAATCACTGCTCGGGATGGTGCCAATTCGCTGGATGCTGAGAGTGATTGATTATTATTGTTATTTCCCTTTTCTGGTGTTGTTCTATTTAACTGTCTTTATCTCAATCCATGAGGTTTTTTCCCATTTCCCCTTCTTTTCTCCCTCCCCTTCAGGGGGTGAAAGGGGGGGCGAGCGAGCGGCTGCGTGGTCCCGGTTGCTGGGTGGGTTAAACCACCACAATCACGTTTCCTCCGAACGCACCCCTCTGGAGTGTTCTCCTCAGCATAGGCTTGTGTGTGAGAAAATAGAAGAATTTAATTCCCCTTAGGGCTTTGCCGGGCGATTTGCCGGCTGGCCCCCGCAGAGTGGGGTCCCCGTGGCGTGGGGAGCCCCCCCGGCAGAGCCCCACACCCGCGGTGGCACCAGGGGGTGCTGCCTGACCGCGGCTCGGCGCTGCCGGCGGGACCGTGGCGGCAACGGCGAGGAAGGTGACTTTATTTCACCTGTTTGTTGTTTTTTTTTTTTTTTTATTATTATCATTATCATTATTATTTATTTTTATTTTTATTTGATTGCTCCCAAGCCCTGTCCCGGGGATGAGGAAGAGGTTTCCCGCGGCGGCGCAGGGTGCTCGCTCTGCCGTTGAGATGTTTTAACTTCTGTGGTCTAGTGGGGGAAAATACATCCTGGTGTTGGTGACCTCTGGCTGCCAGGGCTGCTGGTGGGCACAGACCCCTCCTCTGGGAGCAGCCGCTCCCTCGAGGGCACCCCAAATGTCCCCAGCTGGGCTTTTCCTTGCGGCTGCAGGGACGGGGGTGACGCTGAACCCCTCCGGGCATCAGCAGGGAGGGGAAGGCTCGGCGCGGGGTCCCTGGCACCGTGTCCTCCCTGTTTGGTCCCTTTGCACGGAGCTGCCCGCGGGGACCTGGCAGCCAGGGGAGGGCTGGGCAGAGGGAGCAGAAAGGAGCCCCGTGTCTCGGGATTTTTATGTACTCCCATGTACTTGGGCACAGCTGTCCCTGCCCTGGGATGCTCGGAGCTGGCAGGGCACGGCCGCCGAGCTGCCAGCCATGGGAGAAGCTGCCTTAACCCTCCTCCCCGTGTGGGGCTGCTCTTCCAGGGCATCCCGGGGTTCAGAACCCAGGGCTTGGGGTCCCCCTGAGCATGTCAAAACCAGACCCCCTTGGTCTGCCCTGCACGCACAGCCGCTGCACCGCTCTGGTTTGTGGACTGGTGGCTGACTGGGATCTCCTGGGAGCACCTCCCAGGGCCCCATCCAGTTCTCCCAAGCCCAAGGGAAGCTCCGGTGTTGTTTCTGGTCGTGCAAATAGACAGTAGAATCAGGAGGTGGCCGCGCAGGTTTGTGATACGCTTGAAAAACGAGGCCAGTATTTGCTTTCAGAATAAAGGGGATGAGGAATGAGGCATCTCAGCCGTTCCTGACAGCGGTCGGGGAGGTGGCAGGGGCCGGTCAGCAGGAGGAGGATGCTCCTGGGATGGGACTAGCACCCCTCGGACTGCAACCCCAGGGAGCATCCACCCTTGCTCCCCCCATCCCTGGGGTCCACAGGCAGCCCCTTCTCCTCCGGCTGAGCCTTTCACCTTGGCAGGAGCCGGTGTGGGGTTTGAGCGATGAACTTCCATCTGGTGACGAGTGTGGGGTTCCCAAGGTCTCCTTTGGGCTGGGGCGCCGCCGGATCGGCGCGATCTGTGGATTGCCACAGCGGCGTTATCGGCAGCACAGATAATGTAGGTGCTCTCAGTCGTACAGAGGAGGAGAAGATAAGGGGCTTGGAGAGAACTTGACTGGGTGACTAAGATAAATTTACTGTACTACAGGAAATCGAAATGTGAAATAAAGATCTCAAACAACTGAAATATTTAAAAAGATACAGAAGTTGGGCGTGCGTGAGAGCCATTCTGAGCGAGCTGGCTCCCGCCGGGACCGTCCCTTATCAATCCATCACCCGGCCCGGCTGAATTTTATAAAAGATAATAGGGTGGAGGGAGAGTTGAAACAGAAACTAGCCATTGCAGGAGGCTGAATGACAGCTTCTCTCTGCAAAATAAGGTCATAATTAGCAGGAGAGAGACGGAAAGTTTTCCGCTTTCTGCTGCTGTTGGTTGTCCTGTCTGGCCCTGCGGGGCAGGGAGGGTGCGTGGGGGTCCTGGGGGGCTCAGGGCATGGGGGACCCCAGCATCCATCAGCACCCACCAGTTTTCAGGTGTTAGCAAGCAGTGTTGGAATGCAAACAAACCTACCCAACGTGAATACCTTCATCAACCAGCTGTAATAGCGACGAAATACCTAAGGAAGAGGTGTATGAATTCCCCGGGCTGGGCTGGAGAAGGTGGAGGTGGTCCTGCCGCTGCCCAGGGCAGTCTGGATTTCACCCTGGGCTGGCCATCGGATGTTGGCAGACTCTTTTATTCAGCATCTCCTTCATTTTTGCTGCCTCACAGTCCCACTCTGTTCACGTGGCTTCTGCAGCCTGTGAAACCCCTGGACGTCTGCTGGAAGGAAATCCAGGCTCTCCTGTCTCACCTCCTGGGAGGGAAAGGAAAGTTTTGGTGTCCAGGCGGAGATGCAGTTTGCCTTCACGAGCCTGCGGTGTCCTTCCCACCATGGCTCCAACGGTGGGCTTGTTCCTTGTTTTGGGAATGTCTCCCTTAGTGCCACAGCTGCTTCTCCAGGTACTTCATGTGTGGCTTTGTGGTGGGGCCCTCCAAAGTAGCAGCTTTTATAAAATGTACGTGCTTTTGCACTTCCTTGGTGTAAGCAAGGTTACTTGGTCACCGTCTTCTGCTGCTAATGGCTTTTTATTTTCTCAACACAGGACCTCCAACCGAGACCACCAGCCTGCCCTGCTCCGTGAGCATCTGGGGTGATTGGAAAAGTAAGTTGCATCTTCTTAATGTCGTTTCAAACTTCACCTCCTCTCCCTGCTGCACTCTGACACCCCCTTGTTCTTCCTCATCCAAGTAAGCGATAAAATCCTCGTGAACGTCAGCAGGAGCCGGATTGTGTTCTCTGTCTTTAAAATGTCCTTCAACACACAAATGCCCCAGTGAAAACGTTTCAGAACGTTTTCCTTCTGGCTCATTTAATGTTGAAGCTGCGTTAGGAGCACTGCTGCTGCTGTTAGAGCCAGTGTTTGGGAATGTGAAATTACGACACGAGTAAAGGAGTCGGAGCTGCAATGAGGATCGATTGGGTGGATTTAAACGCCGGGAGCTGGGAAACCGTGCTCTTACATGGGAAGCCTGGCAGGGAAATCATCTAGAAAGGCTGATGAAACTCCTGAGTGAAAGGGAATAGCAAACCACAGGCTTGCGACGCTGGGAAGGAAATTGTCCTAATTTGCTTGTGTTTAGTAACCCGAGACGTAGAATTAATAACGAGTGGAGACATTTGGAAAAATATGCGTTATGCCTCTGTTGAAACGGTCCATCCCTGCGTGCGCAGAACGTTAACCCTACAGCCAGAGAGGGCAGTCGGGCTCCCGGACCTGCTGCCCATCGACTCACTAACCCAGAGAAGCTCAGTGCTCCATCTTCCTGGGGCTCTGCCCACACACCCCCCTCGTTGAAACGCGGGAGTTTGGAGGGATTCAGGCCAATTAGCCTGAGAAGGCTGGGTCAAGCCATGAATTTAAAATAGAGCAGTCGTTGGGGTACCAGCCTGATTAATGGCGTAGGAGGTACTGTGTGAACACAAACCCCGCCATCTGGCTGTCACCGCGGCAGAGTCCAACAGGTCGCCACGTAAAACGCTCAAATCGGTTCATTCCTGAGACGAGGGAGCCTAAAAATGCCCGAGGTAGAGGACATGGATACGTCGTTATTTCTTGTTATCTTCATCGCTGCGTGTTGGAAGGCGGTGTAGGGCTGAAGGATCAGCACAGATGTGGGGGGGCGACTGGAGCCTTTCGAGCCGTGGTGCCGAGCTGCCCGGCAGCCCCCGGGCTGGGGAAATGAGGCAAACAGAGCTGACGTGCTGATCCAACACATTCCTGGTGTGGTAACCTTTGCGTAACCTTTAGAAAACCTTTGGATGTGTGAACCCCGAGCCCAGAGCGCCCGTACTCCCGGGGGGGGGTTGCACAGCAGCATCACTTGGACGGGGGGAGAAGTTGGGGGGTCTGTCCCGACCCAGGCTTTCAGTTTTGCCTAAATGGGTGCCCCCCCATAGCGGTTCGGTTCACTTCTGCTGCCCACACAGAGCCAGGGGGTGGGCAGGGTGGCCCCCAGCTCTCCCCCCAGCACCTTGCTTGGCTCTGAGCTTCCTCGAGGACTAAGGGGAGCTGGTGAAACTGGGGCTGCCGGCGCTCGCACGCCCCGAAATGCTGGTGGGGCAGGAGCCTTGTGCCTGGACATCACCCCCCCCGCCGGATCAATGGCACCCTGTGCTGGTGGCTGGCTCTGTGTCGTCCCCCTCAGCAGGCATCCCTTCGGAGGGACGCAGCCCCTGGGGGGGGTGCAGCCCACCGCCCACCCCCCTGTGTCGCGCCGGGAGCAATCACCGCGCCGCGCTGCCGCCAGATTGCCTTGTCCGTTCCAATGATCTTTAACTCTGTTTTTTTCCCCCCAGCAATCAGAAGCACTTTCTCATCGTCCAGGTGGTCTTTTCCCATTTTGCTCTTTGCAGTCCCAGGACCCGGGGCAGTCACATCTCATCACGCCTTTTCTCAAGCCATTTGTAGGTCCTGCTTTTTCTGTTGCCATCAATTCAGCCCCAGCCTCCCCTCCCGCCCGTGGTAACCAGGGCTTATTTGGGAATGAAACTCAGCCTTCAGAGCCCCCGCTGATGCAAATGCAACCCCCCTGCCCCTCAGCTGGGCTTTCCAAGCCTGTGCCCGTCAGCTTTGCATGCAGACGGGAGGGTGGCTCTCCCCACTTTTTTGGGGGGAGGATCAATCCTTTTAAAAACTTTCTCCTAGAGAGGCTGTTGCAAAGCAGAATCAAATGTGCATATTTAGGAGTGATTTATTGACTGCTGAGGAAGTGAAGGCTGAAAACATGCAGTAGCTCTGCTCTCCTAAAGGCTGAATAATTATTATGACTACTATTATTAGGTAGCATCCTTTGGCCATCTGGGCTCTGAACCTTTCCCATTTACTGCACGCTCCTGCACGCTCCCTCCTGCTCTCCTCTGAGCAAGGTGAGATGTCCCTGGTCACCCCCATGCTCTGAAGGTCTTCTCCACCCTGGAGGGTCCATCCTGGTGCTCCCCAGAGGCACGTCCATCCCCAGGGGAAGGCAGTCCCGAGCCCTCCCTGGGGACTACGCTGTTCCAAAGTGCTGAGGTCCATGCTAATTAAAACAACAGCCTTTTTTTGTCCTTACCTTGCCCAGGCTTCAGCCTGGGCTAGAAATCATTCAGCAGCAGATTGCAAAACACAGGATAATCGGCAATAAAAAAGAAAAAATATAGGGATATGGAAATAAAAGATCACTTAATAGGAAGTCCGTCCTGTCTCCAGTGCACCGAGCATCAACTCAGCAAAACACTTTAACTGTGTGATTAAATAGAAGCTTGCTCTTAGGTCCATCGCTGTTCAGCAAAGCAGTTTAGCGAGTGCTGAAGTACTTTGCTGAATGGGGATTTTTGCTGTCTCTCTGTTTTTCCTTGGGCAGAAGAATTAAACTCGCGTCGGTATCACCTATTAATAAGGCAGCAAGTAGCCGAGGCAGTCCTTGTGCAGTGCAACAGAGCTCATCATTTTTCTATATATGAGCAATTAAGCTGCACCAGGAGGCCTATGTCTTTATATCATCACCTAATGACAGCGCAAAAGTATTCAGGGGAAGGAGAGGGGGGAAAAAATCACATCCATATTTAATTGGCAAAGTTATCACCTTCACTTCAGAGCCCTAACTTACAGCCCTTCTGGCCAATTTCCAAGTCAGATCTGTTTCCCCAGACTGGAAAAGGAGTAAAGTGTCCTTATATTATACTTCTGCAACAAAATACCATTTGAAAGCTTGTGAACATGCTCCCGACTGCAGTAAGTAACAGATAGGCTCTTTTCTTTGCAGCAGATTAAGATATCTTTGAGCCGTTAGGTTCCTTTCATTTTTTTTAAAGGAAATTATTTGTGTTGTTATTATCATTATCCAGCCCCGCACTTGCCTGTCAGATGAAATTTTTTATTGCACTAAAACAAGAAGCCATCTGGAGCTCCCCGCATCCTGCTCTCGGTACCGGAGAGCGGCAGCGTGGTCCTTCTCTGCGTTGCCGTTTGATTCCTCCCAAGGTCGTTTTGTGGTTTTGTTTAGTAAATTCCCCAGTCGGTTGTTTTCATTCGTGTTTCCCTTAAGTCTCTCTGATTCTTGATTGTGTTCCTTGGGGCTCGGCATCCTTCCACCCGTCCCTGGGCCATGCCTCGCTGGGGGTGTGGTGGAGCTGGGAAGGGAAGAGCAATAGGGACTGTCTGCTTTCATTACGTGGGCGAGGACACCCATGGCTGTGCCGGGGGACTCTATCTCTGCTGCCAAGTACCTCACTTACCACCTTCTTCATTTTGTTTTGCAAGCCCTAAGGTCCTCCTGTTGGTTTGCAATGCTTTGCTCGGGGCCCCGGGGTTGAACTGAAGCTGTTTATCTTTTCCTCCCTTTCTCTCTGTTCAGATGGAGGTGATGGAGGTGGCTGGACCCTCAGGTTTCGTAATGTGTCTTGGGACTCCCCAGCTGCCTTGAAGTGTCCGTGTCAGCAGTGTCTGATGGATCCTTCTGAGGGCTGATCCTACAGCAGAAGAGAGCTCTGACACCCACCTGTAGTGATGGTGAGTGACCTGAAACCGCGGTGGGACAGCAGGTCTGGTCCCCATTGGCTGGCACTGGGAATGACCACAGAAAAGCACACCAGGAAAGAGCAGCCCTCCTTGGCTTACCCACTCAAGCCCTCTTGGCTTGCCCACCCAGCCCTTCTTGGCTTGCCTACCCAATTCTTCTTGGCTTGCCTACCCAATTCTTCTTGGCTTGCCTACCCAATTCTTGGCTTGCATACCCAATTCTTCTTGGCTTGACCACCAACTCTTTTTGGCTTTGCAGTGTCCTGTTGCAGGGGATACAGCCTTACCTTGTTCTGAAGAAACAGAGAAAGAAGAAAAGAAAGAAAAAGGAGAGGAGAAATATCGATAACTTCCATCTCCTCAAGCCCAGTAACTAGACTTTGACACTTCTCCGCCACTTCAGCTTCACAAAGCCCCATCTCTCTGAAGATTAATTGATGTAGGCCACTCAACCTATTTTCAAATCCCTTTCAGTTACCATTTAAAACCTTCTGATTTATTTTTTTTGATAAAGTCACCGAGGCTTTTTATGGATTCTTAAATGATTGTCCAGCTTGACAAATTGGATTCTTAAAGCTGGTTCTTTAAAGAAAAGGATGTGGTTTGACAAGACAAGAAACAGCTCATCTTTGAGACAGGGGGATAAATAAGAAAAAAAAAATCCCATTCTTCAAGTCGGGTGTTACTCAATGGGTGTCTCGCTCGTCACTGATAATCTTATCTGCCTGTGATGGGAAGGGACCTGCACAAAGAGGCCCCGACCGGGCTGGAGGGCTGATACGCCTCTGATTAATAGGACTGTCCGGTGTGTGCAGAGCCTCGGGGAAGGTGATTAATGCCATTTGATACGAACTCCGACCCCCTCCCCTCGCTGACACCGCGCCGGGGGCACCTCCTGCCGCCGGTGATGGATTGACTCCTGCCTCCCACCCTGAATACGCGGTGCAGCTGGCAAGGTGGTGGCAGCTGGGTTGTCACCCCTGACTTGTGCTGAGGTTTGTAAGGTCGTGTTGCTCCCTGCTGCTGCAGTTGATGTTTCTGATGGAGTTTTTATTGTTCGTGCTCAAACCTTGCTTTCCACTGGAGTCCAGGTGCCCGTCGTGTCACCCTGGGTGACACCAAAACTGCATTCACGTCCAGCATAGGGATGGGGCAGAGCAGCTATGGACCCTGAGCAACACATTTCTGATCTTTATGAACCCAAACAGGGATGCTCCTGTAAGTTCTCTTCCATATCCCCTGGCAATCAGTGCAAACATCCTTTTGGTTGTGCCTGAATAAAACCCTTGTGTGGAAACACAGCTAAGGTAGTTGCACCTCCAAGAGCAGTTGGAGTGAGGACCACTGGGAGAGGAGACACCTGAAGGACCTGTCTGCAAGCGCATGTCTGCCCTCTGAAGACCAGGACCTCTGAGATGTGCTCAGGTAAAGCCCAGGTGAGGCACCTCTGAACATCAACCTTGCTGGGAGCTCTGATGACCTGGGTGATGGGGCTGCTCTGATGTGCTTCTTCAGAGCATCCCTGGGCTGGCATCACTGCTCCTCTGCCTGAAGGTCAGGCTCAGAGCAACCTGAAGCTGCCAGCTCAGGTGGAATGAAGGAGATGCTCGGCTCTGGCCATGCAGAGCAGTCCTGCAGGGCCACCGTGGGCTTTGGTGACAGGGCTGCACGGTGTCACGCTGCAGGGAGAAGGAGAGAGGTGAGGAGAAGGGACCTCTGTGCAGCCTCAGGGCTGCAGCGCGGCCGGCAGCCAGTGCATTGGGTCTTCCCAGGCAAGACAAGAGATGATCTCTTTCTGTTTAAGTAATATTTTAATTGCAGGGTTTTGCTTTTCATTTTTTAATTGGCTGCCTTTACTTTGAAAATTTCACACTTAGGAGTGACTCCGAGTAATGGAAATGCATCATAACTCCTACCTGTTCTCTGCATTGAATGACTCCAGGTGATACTTTATATCTTATTATGATTATTTATTATGATGTCCAGTTTAGTTCTGTAGCGGAGGGAGATCATTAACCTCTCCTGCAGTAAAGAGAACTCTCCATGTTGTTTTCAAAGCCATTAAAGCTTTGAAAACTCCTCTGATTTTTTTTTTTTTTTTTTAAGCTAAAAAACCTACAGGGCTGCAGAATAAAACGCTGACACAGGTCGGCTAATGCAGGAGGAGCGCACACCCTCCCGCTGTGTCTCACTGAACTGCAAACCCAGCTCCAGAGCAAGGAAGAGGTTATTTGCTTGTTAGAAAACACACACACGGTGCTGGGAGCCCGGCGGCAGGTTTCGGTGGGGCTGAGAGAAGAGGAGGTGTCTTTGTCTCAGAAAGGGTGGGAGATGCCACCTGGGGTCTCCAAGGAGAAGCGTCCCCGGGCTGAGGTGGGGGTGCAGTGCCCCTCTGTGGGGTCAGCAGCTCTTTGGGCTGGTCCATGTGCATCAAAGCAAATTCCTTTGCTCCTCCAAGAAAGCCTTTTAAGAGCCTCCACGGTCTATTGTCATCTTGGGATGCTGCTCCTGGCTGTGCTGGTTTTGGGTGCTTTTCTGCTGTGCCTTGGTGAGAGTGGGGAGCGTCTTTTACAGATTAGCGCCTTCAGCAGCTGCATATGGTCACTTAACATCTATTTATGGCCACCGAATGCCACCCACAGATGCTGCTTGTGGTTGCTGGGCCTCCACGTAGCAGGAACGGAGAGAACCTCTTGATTTTCCCTGGCTGGCTGAGGTTTCCACTCAGATGTGTCTAATTGCTGGACACACACTTCAGCCCACTGGGAGGTTTAATTAGTCATATGGGGAATTTATCTGGAGAGAGATGGAAGCAGATGTTGTGCTCCAGGTAGCTCCTGGAGATGTGTAGCCACCCTGGAGACTGTGTTTGGCTCAGGAGCGAGAGGTGATCCCAATTAAAATCCCGTCTGCAGTAAGAGGGATGCTCATGTCCTACAAAATCACCTTGCCTCCTTGCCTCCCAGTCCATGTCGTGTTCCTTCACACCCAAAACATCCTGAAATAAGATGTTCCCCATCCCCATATAACCACAGGCTACTTTAACATGATGGCTGATGGTGATAAAGCCTTTGTAGATGTCCCTGGTTTTTTGGAAGCGCATCGTGCTGACCATATGGCTGGGGAATATGGAGGCTACGTTCATGATGGGATGCTAATGAATTGGTAACTTTATCTGGCCTGTCTGTGCCTCTCAAAAACAAAAAAACGCTGTTCATTAAGCTCTTGTTAAAGTGCCATCATAAAGAGAAAAGCATCTTTATGGAAAAAATATGCTGAAATTCCTTGTTATTCTCTTTCCAGGTCTTCTACGTGAAATTTGCTTGGTTTGACAGCCAAGAGGTGATTTTCCTAATGGCTGTAACTACATTGCTCGTGTTTTGGCTGCACAAACTTGCTCCTATGGCTGTGATGTATCTCAGGGGAGGTGAGTATTTGCTTTTCTACTCAGCAAACCCTGTGACTTGGGGGAATATTGAGAATTAGGTGCTGTTTTCACAAGGCTGCCTGCCCCAGGCAGCTGTGACTCCACGTACCTACTTGCAGCACCTCCATCTCCATGTCCTGGGGAGCTCGCTCCCGTGTCAAATGCTGCCTGAGAATGAGCCTTCATCTCACGTGGAAGCATTATTAATGCTATTTAAAAGATTGAGGTGTTGAGGCCCAAAAGAAGTTGAAGGATGTGCCTACCTGGAAACAGAGCTCCAGTCTCCAGACACCCACCTGGGGCTGTAGGCACCAGAGCAGAACATCCATCACCCCAAGGTTAAGTGGGCAGGGACCCCTCAGCAGCCTGAGCCTGGCGATAGCATGTGAATAATAATAATGGAATATTAATATTGTCCAGAGAACATCTGTAACGCTTCCAGTGGCTCGTGTGGTGTAACCTTGCTGCCTGACCAGAAATCCCTGCTGGCTCCTGACTCATCACAGGAGGTTTCAGCATCCCGTGTCTCCCAGGTGAGCTGGATAGAGACGCCTGGACCTGTGAAACATGAATTGCTGCAAGTGGCGATCTGCTGAGCTGCCAGGCGAGCCACTTGTGGTGGGTGCTGTGCCTGCGTTGAACACTGGCATGTAGACTGCGTCTTCTCCTGGGCTACAAGGAGGTTTCACCCCGCATTACCCACCATAACACTGAGGTAGCTCCAGGCCCAGGTCTGGTCTGCTCAGACCACTTGTTCTCCACCTCATTGTCAAACTGCTGCCATAGAGAAGGTGAATCTCACAGGCGGTGTGTCCTCACACCAGCCTCCGTCACCCACGGACTTTTGCTTGTGGAAGTTGTGCTCAATCTACAGAGAATGGAGTGCATCCCACCATGGGCAACGATGTACAGAGGGTAGGGAGCATCCCACTGTGGGCACTGATGTATGGAAAGCAGAGCACATCCCACCACGGGCAACAAAAGTACAGAGGACAATGAGCATCCCACCATGGGCAATGTTGTATGGACAGCAGAGTGCGTCCCACCATGGGCAATGAAGTACAGAGGACAATGAACATCCCACCATGGGCGACAATGTATGGAGAGCAGTGAGCATCGCACCATGGGCAACAATGTACAGAGGGCAACAAGCATCCCACCACGGGCAATGATGTACGAAGGGCAACGAGCATCCCACCACGGGCAATGACCACTCGGGTGCCCCGGAGGCATCCTGCATCCTTCCATTAAAGTGCAGGAGCGTGTTTGTGGCTGAAGCACTACGTTAATCTGAGTTTCTAGAGAGGTCATGCTGAGCAACAAGGAAGCTGAGCCACCCCTTACCATTCCCCAAGAGCCTTTAAGCTCTTGGAGGGTGCTGGAGGAGCGTGGGGGTGCGGGGCAGGCTGGGGTGCTGCACGCCGGTGCCGGGGGGGGCTCATGGAGGGGAAAGAACCAGAGTTTGAGATCGGGAAGGAAACTAGGCCAGCAAAATGCAGCAGGTAGTTTGCAAAAGGATGATCCAAGCAGCTTTGATATGGATATGTTCCCTCGCAAAGACACCGCGCTGGAGAAGCTCTTTATCAGTGTCAGGCGATGACAAACGGCAGCGGGGGAAAGTCACGGGGCTGCGGCGCGTTGTCGCAGCTGCAGCACCTTGGAAATGATACAGGTATCGCTGCTGCTCCCTGCCTCGGGGTCCCGCTTCGGCCTTAATTAATCACGGAGAAAAAAGGATTGTCTTTCCTTCCTGTTCTTTTTATAGCGCGATAAATGAGGGAGGGAGGATAAAGGCGGAGGAAAAAATTGCACGTGGGCACATTTTGGG
>QJSC01000126.1:1095183-1110557 GCA_003697955.1 Calidris pygmaea
GAAAAAATCAAGCCAGAGTTTCTTACCATTACCTCCAGTCCTGTTTTGTTTTTTTTTTTTTTAAGAGTTCCCTTGAAGCCTTGTCTATATAAATGTTGAATTATATGGTTCTTTGACTCTTTACTAGAAATTGCTCTGAATTACTTTTTTTTTTTTTAATATATATAATCTGTTCCATTTCCAGCGCTCTGCCGTATCTCGCAGAGGAGTGTCTGTAGCTGTCGACTGGCTCGTTCTGCCGCTGCCAGGCTGCTGGGCTGTGTCTTCTAATAAAGTTGCCCTCTGTTCCACGGCAGGGCAGTAATCTGTAATGAAAATTTTATGAGAGTGGTTGGGAAACTCGAGAGAGTTTGAGTCTGGGTTTCAAGTACAAATTTCATAACACCCCAGGTGTGTATTGGCACGATGTTTGGGGATTCGGAAATAAAAGGGACCGTTTCCCAACAACCCTGTTGTCCTTAAACCCCTTCTCGATGGGGTCACTGGAAATGTTTGTGGCTCAGACCTGTCCCTTCTGAGCCCCCGGGGCTACGGGGTGTATTTGGGAACCCAGTGAGATGGAGCATCACCAAGACGTGGCACCGCAGCCATCCATCCTCAGGGAGATGGCAACAGCCCCGTGTGACCTGCAGGACAAGGGGGCTGTTTGGTGGCACTGCTGTCACCGTGCGTGGGGCTGCAGAGACCCTCGCCACAACAACCGGCTGGTGGCATTCACAGGTCCTGATGGTGGGCCTGGTGATGTCTGAGGAAGTGAAAGGAAAAATGATGCTGTCTCTCTTTCTAGAGGCTTCAGACAAGATGGAGAACTTTATACAGGCATCATCTCTGTTCTGCTGGGATCGCTGAAGGTCTCTTCGTTGCCCTCACTGAATTTGGCTTCTCCTTGGTACATCCCACTCCTGGACTAGAGAGGCCATGGGTTCAGTCCTGTGTGGTGTTTCTGATGGTCTTGTTCTCCGTGAAGACAACCTCGACGGCTGGGCTCACTCAGGTATTCATGTTTGCACACAGTGTCTCTCTGATATAATACTTGTATTTCCATTGTGGTGACATTTTCAGTGGCTTCAGGTGCTGGTTACAAAGAAGGTAAGAAAGTCCTCAAAAATGTAGAGGAAATAAAGTCTCTTCAGAGGTGGCTGAAGCCTCCCCTGGTCTCCCAGGCTGACCTTAAGGCTGGGGTGTGGGAGAACAGAGCCAGGGTGCTCCTGGACGTGGGATGGATGTGACACATCCCTGGTGGGGGTTTGGCAGGAGGGGATGGTCAGTGGCCACACTTCAAACACCTCTCTGCTCGCCTGTGATCATCCCTGTCTTTTCCATCTCCCATATGGTACTTGTCTTGTTTTTCTTGTTATTACTGTCATTATTCTATGAAAACCGGTTAAATGCAGAGGACTGGGGTCCCACCTGCCCTGTGAAGCACCGTCAGACCCCTCTCTGTCCCCACTCGCTACCTCCCGTGACGGTCGCCGTGGCCTGGGACGGGACGTGGGCAAACGTTCAGGCTCAGCCGCCGCTGTTTGGATTTGGCACGTCTGTGCTAAACAGGCGGCATTAGCCCTCTCCGGGATTGATCAATATTTAATGTGGAATTTACAAAGATTGACTTGAGGATGCATTTAAAATGGGAGCATTAGCCGTAGGTGGCAATTTCCGAGTCGCAGCAGTAGAGTTTGATTATTTAGAGAGAGGGCATTTTGTACATTTAAAATAATCCTTAGGGCTGCGGGGCCTGCTGCAGCCCTCTCTCCTCCTAAACTGTTGGCTTTCCAGTTGTTTTGTTTGTGTATATTCAATATTAATCACCCCTCCTGCTCGCTCAGCGCCGGGCTGGGCTGGCGGGGCTCACGCAACCGGTGCTGGCTGTGATGGGGACGCATCTCAGCTCCCTTTTGGAGTTTTCCTGGGGTCCAAGAGCCGAAGCCATTGTGAGAAGCAGAGTCTCATGGTGTTCCCAGCACGTGCTGGCCATGCCGGGTGCTCCAGGCTGGCGGGATGTCCCCCTCTGCATGTCCCCACACCATGGGCATCAGTGAATGGCTGCTTAGGGAGGTTAATATTTTAGGGAGGTTAATATCTATCTCCAGGTGAGACCCCACAACCTCCACCAGGCTCCACAGAACCCCCTGGGGATGCCACCGTCCCAGTCTCTGGGAACCAGGCTGGGTTCTCTCCTCCCACCCCCGAGTCCTTCACTGGGATCTACTCATCCCCCAGCGCAGCGGGGCCGGGGTGGGACGTTGTGCTTGCCCACCACACGCGCCCGGAGAGACTCACGAAATTGCTGTTTTATCTTGGCTCGCCTGTGCCGCGAGCCGCGTTAACGAGAGCTGACAGGTCTGAAATAGCTGATCTGCGCCGATTCAGGTGGCCAAGGCAGCAATTCACGGGAACGGCGGGGCCACGGGATTGAGCGCGGGGACTTTTCGGTGTCCGGGCTGGAGCGGTGAAGGATGGCTCCACCAAAACCCAGAGCGCCCAGGGGCTCGTATGCAGCCAGAGCTCCCCGTGCAATTGTCTGCCTAAAATCAAATTCAGGGCTTAAATGAGAAAAAGAAACTGCACAGCCTGGATTGTTAAGGGCCATGAGCAGGATGAGGTGATGGCTCCTGCCTTGGTGATGTTGGTTTGGGGCCGAGTCCCTGGGAGGAGAGCTAGTCCCTGCGCCAGTGCTCACGGGGAGCCGGGAGTCGGTGCTGGCTCCTGCAGCCACGCGGCTTCTTCCCCAATTCAGATTTCACCCCCAATGACCGAGCCAGCTCTGCACCCCTTACCTGGGCGGCTCACGGTTAGAAAGGCAAAACAGCAGCTCCTAATTCATCCTTTCTTAGCTCAGCATCGCTAAAAAATCCAGGGATGACTCCATGGACAACTCCAGGCTTTCTCCCATGCTGGTGGGGGGGTGAGCAGATTTATTCCTGTCCTTTTGAGGTGATCACAGATCTGGCCCCGAATTTAACCCGTCTCTGCAGTCCTTGTGAGGAGAAGAAAACCCTCGCAATTGCTTATATGATGGGGAGAAATTATTTCCCTTCCTCCCCTTTATCTAACTGTTCTACTAAGACTTTGCTCAATTTTATGTAATTAAAGAAGCTTGAAAACAGCTTGTTTCATATACGGAAAAGGAGCACAACATATGGTAACGACAGAGCTGTTCATAAATATGAATGTTTTTATATTTAAAAAAAAAAAAAGAGTGGAAATGTATTGCTGGAACCATCGTTGAGGTGTTGGAGAGGAGAACGGGGACACCCATGGGTGCAGCCTCCTGTGTCCATCCCCAGGCTGTGGGGATCCGGCTGTCAGTGGGGGGCTGCTGGGGTCCATACTGGTGAGAAGCTGGGTGGGATTTGCTGTGGCAGGTCCCTGCTTTTGTGCAAAATAAAGATAAATAAGGACTTATTTCCCTTTCTCCTCCCCCCTCAAATTGAAGCACAAATATGACAAGTGTTATGATTAAGGCTGAGCTGCGGCCCCGCGCATCTCTCCCCTCGCAGATTACTATGGAAATCAGCCACTTAATATTGCTGCTTCCCTCCACTGGGTGCTGGGCTGGGGGGCACTGGGACGCGCTGGGTGACAGCCCCCAGCCCGTGGGGGGTCACACGCTGCCAGGGCGGGGGACAGGGGACACGTGTGCCGTGAGGGAGCAGTTCACTCAGCGCGTGTCAGACCTGGCTAGTGCCAGCCTGGTCCAACAAGTCACTTCATCGGCCCTTTTTAATAGTAACTTGTGTTTTTTCCCCAGCACCTCTTGTCTGAGAAGCCCGGACGGTTTCCAGCGCTGGGTAATGGAAGCTGCGTCCCTGGGGACATCAGGGAGAGGAGCTGTGACATCTCAATGAGCTTAACACCAACCCTCCCCCCGAGCACTGAAGAGCTGCTTTCTGCCTGCAATAAACAGCTCTTCCAACACGTCGCTGCTGCCCTGGAAGAGGAAGAGCTTTTCCCGTTGTCCTCGCTCTCTAAAACGGAGGTTTCCCCGGTAAGAGGCGGTGGTGACGGTGCTGGGTGCCAGGCTAGGAAAATGTTGTTTGTTCCTCCCCGGCTGATGCCTGCACGTCCCTGTGCACAAACGTGTTCCATCCATAGCTCTGGAGATGGAAAATGAGTAGGGTTTGATCTGAAGTGCCCACAAGAAAGCTGGGGAGGGACTTTTTACAAGGGTGTGTAGTGACAGGACAAGGGGTGATGGCTTCCGACGGGAAGGGATTGAGGTGAGATCTCAGGAAGAACTTCTTTGCCATGAGGGTGGTGAGAGCCTGGCCCAGGTTGCCCAGAGAAGCTGTGGCTGCCCCATCCCTGGAGGGGTTCAAGGCCAGGTTGGAGGGGGCTTGGAGCAACCTGGTCTGGTGGGAGGTGTCCCTGCCCGTGAGGACTGGATGGTCTTTAAGTTCCCTTCCAACCCAAGGCTGAGTGGAGAGAAGCACAGGTTTATTACGTGTCTGGTCTTGTTTGCTCTGGAGCCAGGGCTGGGGCTGCAGCAGAAGCTGCTGGGACTGGGGGGGTCAGGTTTGGGGTGCTGCTGGCAGCCCCTTCCTGCGCTCGGTGTGGTGCCATCAGACCAATGGGTCTCCAGCCCCTCCAGTGGGCACCTGTCACAGGTTGTTCGCGTTATTTAGTGTCACATCACTAGTGACCACCACACATGAGGCCACCAGGAGGGACTGGTGGGCCATCAATGGCTCTGCTTTGATGCCTTTGAAGGCCATCAGTGCCTTCCCATGGCAGCCTGCCAGCGTCCCCTCCCGCCTTCCCTCTGCTCGGGATCTTAGTGTTTAACATGTGCTTCCCCCCCGCTAATACATGGAGGGCTGTTCATTTCTGTTGGGTTTTAATCTCACTTATTTTGCTGCTTATTCTGTAAAAGGAGATTGGAATAGCAGCGGGACACGGTGGGCTGCGTTGTGGCGTTCGTTGCAAAGCTGTGACGATGGGAATAGTTGCACAGCAAAGACATTATTAATGAAGATGCTAAGCAGGGAAGGTACGCCAGGCTCATGTACCTGATCTCGCCCGGGTTGTACCTGACCAGCACATCCATCCATCGCTGGTATTCATCCATTTTTTAAAAACGCCTTCACTGTTGATGTCAGCCTGCCTGGGAGTGTTGTGCCATTTAAAAGAATCAAAACAAATTAAGTCCAAAAAGTTCACAACTGAAGTGCTGCTGCTTCCCAGCTCCTGGGCTGGGAGAGAGGGGGGACCCCCGGGGGACAGGGACACCCCGAACTTGCTTGTAGGATGGTCACAGACCTCAGTCATCCTTACAGACCTGCTCCTGATGGATTAGCTGCTGCAGGACGGAGCTGAGCTCCCGCTGCCATCCCAGGGCGCAGAGCACCGGAGAGGGGTTCGGGCTGGGGACCTCGGCCCCGTGCCCACCCTGGGGGGCTGGGAACGTGGGGGCTCCGCGGAGCTGCTTGTCCAAGAGAAATGCAAATACGGGACAATCAGCCTCCGCGGCAGCAAAGATGTGATGAAACCCAATCAGTTAATAACACTTCAAGGCAGTGGAAGAATTGCAGATGAACGTGTTTTTAAATAACTTTTTTTTTTTTTTTAAATCCTCACCAGACCTATTCCTCTGGACTTTTAGGGAAAAAAAACCCACCCTTATTTTGGTTTGTATCTTGCAGAAAGGGCTGCTGGTTTCAAAGCCCAGGGCCAGGGAGTCTTGGCAGAGCTCTACCATTGCATCCTTCTGTGCCATTGTGGTTCCTGAAAAGGCACCTCTGTGGCCCCACTGAGCCCCCGGCTGCTGGAGGAGGGTCCCAGGGGAGCATCCTGGGGACCCCCCGCTTGGTTTGGCCCCCCCAGGGGATGCTGCACCGAGCTCCAGCCGCCCGGGGCGGGAATAAACACTGCAGGAGCAAAACAGTTCGACAGAGCGAGCTGACAAGCATGAGAAAAAGAAGGTTTTTGAGACCCGGATAGTAATCAAGGATAATTTGTTGATTTGCCATCCGGAGTCATTTCTTGCGGGTTGGTTTTTTTTTTTTTTTTTTTTCCTTTCCCCCTACACAATTTGCCGCCTGCCTTTGGGGAGGGCGGGGGGAAGCGCGAGCCCTCCATCCTCCGCCGAGCTCTGAGCGAGCTCCTTCTGCCTGATTAAGGGCTGTCGGGATGATTGATGTGTTCTTGCTGGAGAAGGTGAGTCCCTTCGCCGTGACAGCTGGGTTTGACAGCCCGGCAGAGACCGGCCCTTGCCAACACCTTCCTCTTCAAATACCTGTATTTTTCCCAGCCTGGACAATACCAGGCTGTGGCTCCAGTGGTGGAGGCTGTGCTCTCCACCGGGCAACATCATGTGTCCTGTGAAGGTCAAAAGCCCCCAGAGCCCCTGTTCCCCCCACTTGGTCCCTGGATAAGGACCAGAAGAGGAGGAGGAGGGTGGAGAGGCAGCTGGAGGATGGGCACCTCCTCAGTAAGGTCAGGGATGGCCCCTTGCAGCAGGTCACTGTGGGGTGAGGGCTCTGACCATCCTCTGACTGAGAATGAAGGGGTTTGGTTCCGACATTGAAGATGTGCGGGTGATGTGTTTTTTTCAAGGTCAAACATCAAGGCTGTGTGTCATGGTTTCAGCTGGGATGGAGCTGATTTTCTTGCTGGCAGCTGGTGCAGGGCACTGGTGGTTTGGGTTGTTGTTGGGCACTCAAAGCCTTTTCTGCTCCTCACACCACCCCACCAGCGATGGGCTGGGGGGCACGAGGGGCTGGGAGGGGACACAGCTGACCCCGACTGGCCCAAGGGACATCCCATGCCATGGGACATCATGGTCAGCCCTCGCAGGGGTGGGAACAACCCACCCTTCTGCCGTGGGAAAGCAGGTGGGGAACATGATGCTATGGAGAAGGGCAAAAGGCACAAAGCTCCTTGGGGTGATGCTGGAGACCTTCCGCTGGGTGACATCAGTACTTGGGAGGGAAAGGGGAATTTGGTGCTTCTTGAAACTCATATGGTGTATGGGAATGGGCATCTGTCCTGGAGAATACCATGAACAGATGCTCCAGCGCTTATTATTTTAAAAGCTATGAATTTAAAATGCGTTAATTAGGAGGAGTGAAGAGAAACATCAGCAATTCCAACTGATCATCCACAGGAGCCTTGTACAGGAAAATAAATGCTAGAGTGCAAAAATACAGCCTGAAATCACTGGGTAGATGCTGGGCTTTGCTCTCTGTGAGACCACAGCCAGCTGACCTGGAGGGGATCTTTTCTAAGCCCTGAAAAGCAGGGAAATCTGCCCGGAATGAGTATTTGTTTCAGATTTGCAACAATCTATGAATGTGTGGATGGGGCAGCCGAGGTTTGTTGATGTGGATGTGGGAACTTCATGTTCTTATTTCATATACACCCTCAGACACCGCTTGTCTGGCTGGAGAACTGAGTAGGAAAGCCAGGACGAGCCCAGACTGAGTAGCTGCCTCCAAAACCTGGCTTACTGGGAGCCCAGTTAGCGTCTCCTGGGCACGCAGTGCCCGTGGGTTTGTGCAGAGGTGCCGGCTGCTCTGCTGCCGTGCGAGCCGCGGCGCTGCCGGGAGAGAATACCATAGAGCGGAAAAAAAATATCTTACTTAAGTCTTTGCAAAGCCACAGATAATGCACTGCAAGAGTGAACAACCAGGATGAAAAATAATTGCACTCCTATTTTTCTCCAGCTTTTCTTATCAATGACTTTATCACCTTTGGTTTTATTTTACACCTTATTTAGACTTTACTGTAATCCCAGCTATTTCA
This sequence comes from Calidris pygmaea, assembly GCA_003697955.1. Classification (NCBI taxonomy): domain Eukaryota; kingdom Metazoa; phylum Chordata; class Aves; order Charadriiformes; family Scolopacidae; genus Calidris; species Calidris pygmaea. Next base: position 1,102,927 of record QJSC01000126.1, read on the forward strand.
CCATTGACACCTCCTTAATACCTTGTCTAACACCTCTGACACCTCTGGCTAATGCCCAGGCCCTTCTCCAGCACAGAGCAGCTCTAGCAAAAAGGAAAAGAGAGGAAAATGGAGAGAGAAAAATTATTTACTGCCCAGGCTGTGTGAATAATAACCTTGGAGGAGAAAGGGTGGGGGCCAGCCTTCCCCACGCAGCTGAACTCTGGTATCTCCCCACATCAGTCTACATCTGCCCCTTTCTTATTATTTAAAGATCGCGCAGAAAGTGTTACGCAGGAAGGAAGCAGCCGGAGGATTTATTGTTTGAGGGAAACGGCCACCTATAAAGGCTCAACTTCGTGAACTGAAGCCAATTAATTCCTCTCACTCAGACGCCCTGTGCCAAGTCCAGCCCCACTCAAACTGTTCTTGAGCGGCGGGGGCTTCGGTGCCAGCCCAGCACCCGTGAATCCATCGGCTCTTTGCAGGGTGGGTGCTGTGGCCAGGGCTTTGTCCCTTGTTGCCACCCCCAAGGGTGCATTTTTGGGGCTAATTCTCCTTGCGTGGCTGGGGAAGGTGCCTGCACTGTTTGCAGGGGGTCCCTCTTTTGCAGTATTGAGAGTTGTTATTCAAATATCCCTGGTTTTCTGGTTGGGAGGAGACTAACCGGGATGCTGGGGCACCGGGCTGGGTTTGTTTCTCTGGGGGCGACTTTGAGGGGGGTCCAGCAGCTTCTTCCGCAGGTGCCCGGGAGCATCCCACCATCCCACCAGAGCCAGGAATTCCCACTAGGAAAACTGCCCCCCCTTCTCCCTTTGGTGGTGTCTAACGAGGGTGACTTTTCCTGGCAGCCTGACCTGGAAGAAATCCTGCTGCAGCCCCAGCACTGGCCATAACACACCAATACACTTCATTTCCTTCCCCCTCCTCTGATCTCTGAGCCTAAAGACTATTGCTACATTACCTAGATTTAACTACCCATTACACAAACTATATCTCTAAAGCGAGGGATATGGCAGCTTTATTATAAGTTTATTACATGCTAATTCAAGCAAATAAATTTGCTCCAGCTGTGGAGCAAAGGAGATTAATAACCTCGAAGATCACTTCGCTGCTTTGATGAGTTTCTTGAACAGAGTAGAGTATATTTAGGAAGAGCAACTAGATTAGTCAAAAAACCCCTTTAATTATTAGTGACACTGTGCAAACTGCTTCATATGAGTGGAATACCAACTACTTAACTCCCTGACCTTATTATTCAAATAAACACTTCTTATTATAGCAACATGACTTGCTCGTCAACACATCAAATCAGCTGCCTGGGTGGTGGTTTGGGTGTCCCCGCTGTGTCAGCAGCCGGGCTGCATCAGGGGTAAAACGGCCTTAAAGGTGCGGGGGCTCCTGCCCAGAGGATTTAAGGACCTTTCTGAGCAGAGAAATGCACTTTGCTGGGCCGGTCTCAGTGCTCAGCCCTTCTCCTGCTCAGGGTGCGTGACCCTGGTTGCTATTCTGCAGTTAATTTAGGTGTTTCTGGGAGTGCTTCAGGCTGGGTGTGTGGAACCGCCTTGGTGTTGCTGATGTTTTCATGCCTTCTCCAAGAAGTGTGTGTGAGTTTTGTAGACCAGCCTTGGGTAGAGCATTGCCGGGGTTGTTCTTGTCACTGGACCTCTCCCGGTCCTCTATTGCCATCCCGTTTGCGGGAACCCAGGGCAATCATGCACTTGCTGGTTCATCTTTGTCATAACCGGGGTAGGGTGGGATGCTGGAGCAGGACGTGGGGTTTTCTGCCCCTTTTTAGAGGTCAAAAGCAGGGGCAGAGCAGCTTCCAAAAAAGATTTCAGATGTCATGAATATATATGTGCTGTTTGCTGAGTAGGTAATTGTTGGAGATCCTTCCTGGTGCAAAAGGTTCACAGAAGAATCCCATAGGGTTGGAAGGGACCTCTGGAGATCATCTAGTCCAACCCCCTGCCAAAGCAGGTCCACCCAGAGCAGGTTGCACAGGAACGTGTCCATGGGGGTTTGAATGTCTCCAGAGAAGGAGACTCCACCACCTCCCTGGGCAGCCTCTTCCAGGGCTCTGCCACCCGCACGGGAAAGAAGTTCCTCCTCATGTTTAGGTGGAACTTCTTATGTTCAAGTTTGTGCCCAAAGTTTGGTTCCACTCTGAAGGTCTTTCTGGGGAGCGATGAGGGGAGTCCACACTGTCCCATCCCGTCCCTCCTGGGCAGAGCGGTGCTTTGCAGCCCCTTTGGCTGTGCCGAGGGACATGTACCGGCTCCTCGGGTGTTAAATGAAGCCTGGTCTGGCCCTGGGTAGAATGTGTCGCATTTTCACGGCGCTGGGTGACGGCTGCTGTTTGGGAGGGGACAGAGAACGGGCACTGTCATGACACTGTGGCACCCGGGGACCTGCCAGGGGGCTCCTACCCATTTGGGTAGGAATCACGCATTTTTGCTTGTTGCCACTCGGTCGCAGGAGGAAGGTATTTGTGACCCGCTGTCAGGGCTTCGATAGGGGAGGGAGGGATGGAAAGGCACCTCCTGCCTTCTGGCATGGGGAAATGTCCCCGGCGCCGTGTCCTGTGCCCTGAAACCGCAGCGGCTGCCCTTGAGCCGGCCGGGTGGAGGCGGCGGTGGCTCCGGTGAAGCGGAGCGGACACGGAGCGCTGATCCGCATCGCTGGTCTCCCCCCTTCATTTTCTCTGGTTCCATTTTTACCCGTCAGCCCAGCCGGGCTCGGCAGATGCTGGTGCCTGGGGGATGCTCGGGGGGGCTCGGAGCCCAGGGGTGTCACTGCATGGGGGGGTCCCCGGGGCCCGTCGGCACCCTGCGGGGACAGGGTGGCTCCAGCCCCTCTTCGAAAAGCAGCAAATCGAGAATATTCTCCTGCCCCGTGCTTCCTGCTCTCCCTGTCTCTCCGCCGCAGAAGACAGCCCTTCTGCCTTCACACAGTTTCTATTATATGTAGAGCAAGCAAAAATGATGTGTTAAATACAGCCTGGGCTGAAGCTCTGAATCAAATCAATTCTTTTTTTGATTCCCTGAGCTTTTGAATTTTCAGCCCTGCCGAAGAATTGTTAGCACAAGAATAGGGCTGAAGGAGCAATCCTTTCGTATCACTATTGACTCAATTATTTTCCCTCTTGATTTTCTATGAAGCGGGGCCGCGATGCCGCGCCGATATGCTGATTGCTAATGGCAGAGCATTGTTCAGCGCCCTCTCGAAGGGCTCGGGGGGGGTGCGGATGGAATACCTTCCTCTCCCCATGTGCTACGGGCTGCATTTTTGGGACCTAGTTTTATTTTGATTGAAGCAAACTGCGATGGATGGGGGGGGAGGCTGCGCAGAGCTTTTCGCCACAAGAAGCCAGGAGGACCCTCGGTTGGGCTCGGGGCTGCAGCAGAGGGTGACGGTTCTCGCTGGGGTGGCTTTGTGGGTGACCTTCCTCCCTCTGACCTCCTCCCAGCCCCACTTTCGGGACGTTCCCGGCGCTGCCGCGCGCGGATCGATGGGGCCAGCGTGGCAGAAAGCGGAGAGGTTGCATTTACACAGTGTCACGACTATCAATATTGACAGGTCGGGACGTGTGTCCTTCGGACCGGCGTGTGCTGTCAGCGCCAGGTTATTAATGCCCCAGTGGCCGCCCATGGCCCGAGCGCTGCAGGGGGGGGTGGTGTCACCAGTGGCTCCATCCCGGTGCCCAGGCAGGGATGCTGAGCCCAGCTCTGGGTGCTGCATCCCTCTGGGGTCCTCACCTCCCTTTAGCATCTCGGCTCGGGCACCCTTCGCACGGATGCTGTGTTATCCAGCTGCTTCGGGGCCGGGCACGGGGACAGGGATGTGGCTCCGGCTCCACCGTGGGCAGTTTGGGAGCGTTTGGAGCCCGCAGCTCCCTTCAGGCTCCCTCTTTCAAGAGAAGAGAGAGGAATTCCCCACCCATCAAAAGGTGGGGAAAGAACGGTAGGAAGCGCTTTGGATCTCTGGATGAAAGGGGCTGAGGAGGAGCAAAAAGACCGCTCTGCTTTGAAGATGCAAAGCCCTGTACAAACCCTCGGCAGTTTTACCAGAGGTTCAAACGCACCCCCGGCTTTAAAAAGGCCAAAGTAAGGACTTTTTCCTGCTTATTATTCTCGCTGATGTTTATGCTGCATCACCCACAATGGCCAGGTGCTCTTTAGATTCAGGAGGTGACACAGCTGGGCTGCGAGGGGTGAGGGCCGTGGGGCTTTAGGGCTGGGGAGGGGGCACCGGTGCCCCAGCTGGGGCAGGGGACAGCCCGAGCCACGCTGGAGGGACAGGGGTGAGGGGCAGCTGCGGAGGAGGCCGGGAGGACCAGAGCCATCGCTTGGCCGTGCACCCCCTGGGGTTTATTTATGGCATTCTTGCTGTGGGAGAGCTCTTTAGGGCTGGGTCACTGCTGTGCTTCAAATTAGTGAGAAATAAAAGACTCAACGCTGGTGGGAAGCACCCCGAGGTGCCCCGAGGTGGCTGCAAGGGGGGGGGGGGGGCATCACCCTGAACCAGGCGGTGACACCAGCCCCTGCTCCTGTTTGATGCCGCTCGCTGTGCCCCCCCCCGCCCCCAGACAACGACAATGCGCTGGGTTTAGTGGCAGAGGGTGACGGCCGAGGGGCTCCCCGGTTCCTACCACCGAACCCCGGCACGGCGGGGCACGAGCGGCACAAATCCTGGGGACATTCAAGCCGCCGGTAACGTTGGGAGACGCTGTAAGCGCCGGTGCCGTCATCGCTCCCGTCGCTCGCTCCAGACGGGGTCGTTCGGTTAATGCACGTTTCAGTCTTCATTGCCTTTTTAACTAGTTTTTAATCAGTAATTATTAGCGAGCGGGAGCGGGTGCACAGGCTCCTCTCGCCCGCTCCCTGGGCGAGTGCCACTCAATATGTCACGGCAATTAGCGCCCGGCGGCGGGGCACGGGATGGACACTGTCACCGTCACCGGCCCCGCACCGGGACCTCGGCGGGTCCCCAGGCTCCGTGGCCGCACCGGCCGCTCCTGCAGAGACCCCGGCAGTGGATGGGAACGTGCCCGAGCAGCGCCAGCCCCGCAGTGCTTTGTAGTTATTAATGTCGATAAAGGTCAATCTGGGTGTGGGGGTTTGGTGACCTGGGCTCGCTGCCACCCTGGGGTAAAAAAAAAAAAAAAAAATGGCTTTGAGGACCGGGCTCTTCCGCTGGTACCAAAAAGAAACTTTAATTTTCTTTGTTCGCCCTTGCAGACGAGACACGAGCGCCCGGCCCGTGGGAGCCTGCGCTGCTGCTAATTACAGCCGCTGCCATGGAGGTAAATAGCAGGGAAATCAGGCTTCCACTGCTTCAGAAATGAAGTCAAGTATCGGTGCCCTTTGCAAATAGCTAATGAATTACAAGTATCTCTCTATACACAGCCGCTGACATCACCTTATGACCAACTGAAAAGCCGCAGCCGGGCACCCTCGAAATGTAGAGCCCGCTGCCATTGTTCGTGCCTTATGATATTTAAAATCATTGCCTGCAGAATGGTATAAAGGGTTTTTTGGGGTGGGATTGTCATTATATCCAGGGTTTCAGCGCTCGGTGCTCTCGCCCCACGCAGTGGGTGGCGTCCGGGCTAGTGCCTGCCATGGGAATCAGTACCCTGCGGAACAAATGAGCTTTAAAACCCCCTCTATTTTAGTACTCTTTATTAATAATGAGGAGGCCCTTGTAAATAGCCATGAAAGGAAGTGCTTAAGCTCATAATTAATAAATGCTGGCTTGGTTTCTGCTGCTGAACTGCAGCCTCCAGATGCCTGATGGGGCATACAGAGCTCTGCCGGCGCAGCAGAGGGTGCGTGTGTCTGCGCCGCGGGGTCATAAACCCGGGAATGTCCCCCCCGTGTCACCGGGAGAGCCGGGACATCCTCTGTGTGGGGTACCACACAGCCCTGCCCCCGTGGGGGGGGCACAGGGATGCAGGGGTCTCACCTGCCCCCCAGATACCACACTGTGGTCTCCCCCCCCCTCAAAACCCCAAAGAGCCCCGGCTGCCTCCTGAAACCCATCGTTACCGCTTGGTCATAAATGTTTATGACAGGAGGGAAAGGAAGTAAATCACATTTATATCCCTTGTTTTCTTTATCGGGGCACTAATTTGACAGGGAAGGGAAATTTTTGCTTATTTTACAACTCTGATTTTGGCTGCAATTTGATTTCAGTAGCTGGGAGGCGAATGCAAAATCTTATTTTTATTCCGGCGTCGGTATAAAAATTTACATTTTGACACAGACCCCCCCACTAACATTTTAGTGCAGATATAGCGGGCCTCCGGGCTTCGCACAAAACACATAACCCAACGCATAATACACTCATAATTCACTAATGTTTGCTGAATGACAGGGTTAAGTGGCTGCTATTCCCGGCCTCCCACCACACTAATGTACTCCAGACCTGCGCGCCTTTTCTTCTGGATTGCAGTCAAATCGTTTCCTGCAGCCCTCGCAGTGGCAGCTCCTTCCACCCCCAATAAACACAACTTCTGAAATTATTTTCATTTGTTTTTCTAATCTAATTTTCCCCTTGGTGCTCCACTAATCATCAATCCCATTAAGGGCTTGATGTGTTGACTGCTTTCCAGAGAGGAGCCCGTCCTGCATCACGCTGAGCATTGACCTTCACTGGCACCATCCCGGCCCAGCCCCGGCGCTGTCACCCCCCCCCAGCCCCCTGGGACCCCACGGTGGGGAACGGACCTGGGGGCGATGCCTGAGGTGGGGGCTGCTGGGGAGGAGAGGTTTGTGGGTGCTGGTGGGGCTGGACCGTCCCCTCCATCCCAACCCGCATCCTGACCCTGCGGGAGCTTGTGCTGTCCGGGTGAAATAATGTGAATATTTAAGATGTAAAAAAGGAGGGGTTGGTTTTCCTTCTCTCCCCACCCCAAGGCTGCTCTGGAAGGCACACGGATGGGTTTGCTGCTGTTTACAGGAAATTTGATGGTTTTTTTTTTTTTCCCTCCACAGACAGGCTGCTCCATGTCCCCCTGCCAGCGGCTCTCTCCTCTCCGAGGCAAGGTAAGCCGGGCTCCAAAGGGGGAGCGAGGACAAAGCAGGTATGATTTTTACCCCCCCCCCCCACCAGAAATAAACATTTCACCCCCCTCGAATGAAAGGGACTCCATGGATCTGTTCAAAACAGTTTATTGTATTTTTTTCGTCAGACAAACACATTGATTTCTGGACCACAGTAGAGGATGGAAACCTTTCACAAACTTATTTATTTGAAAATACAAATATAAAATTATACTTTCCACATCTGTGATGTGAGAGACCCCCATCCACATAGTATTTTACAACAGGGCTTTAGAAAGCCATACACAGAGACCTGAAAGATGCTTGATATATATAGATACATATATATATGTATATATATAAAAAAAAAGTCACTACCAAAGTTCTCATCAGTTCATACTAAAGTATAAAAGGAAGGGCTAGGCCTGCCACTGTGCCATAGTTTATTTAGGTACATTTATGACCACCTGAAATGCTTAGACTTGCATCCTAGTACTGATGGAGTTCAGACCTCGTACAACAGAGAATGACGGGGGGGATTCGCTACCTACGACGGTCGACGCGACAGGGGAGCCCACGCGCGGCGTTGGGAGGACGTACGGACCC
>QJSC01000126.1:1110760-1149645 GCA_003697955.1 Calidris pygmaea
TTTTTTTTTTTGTTGTGTATTTTGTAAACAGTTTCATATGCAATATCATACATAACCATGGCTGGCCTTCAGTAAAAATGTAGTAAACTATATTGCTTTATTATTGATTATGTTGCATTGAGTGAATGGCAGAAACGAAACAGGAAGGTAAGTGTGGCTGGAGTCGCTAGCCCTCATTCACACTACAGATGAAAACAGCATCCTAGGCTTCAGAGCAGGGAAGAAAAAGAAATCCGAACACCTTTCAGGTCGTTATTACCAACAATTACCCAATGGTTGAACTAGCCTAGCAAGATGTGTCACATTCACCAGCGGTACGCTGCTGTACAATGGAAAATAATAATAATAATAATAATAATAAACTTACAGCAAAGAGAGCCATGCTACCTTAAAGTCCAAGCTACAAATTCAACTTAAAATGAACATTTATGAAGGAAAAAAAAAAAAAAAAAAAAGTACAGATCAGACTTCATTTTAATCAAGCCAATCACAAAGGTTTTTTGGTTTTTTTTTTTTTGTTTGGTTTTTTTTTTTTTTATTTTGAAGGGGAGAAGGGTACCCGAGCTTTGTGGCTTGTTACAGCTCCCCTCCGGAGGTCCCTGGGGTGCGGGACCCGTCCCCCGGCGTGGTGCCCAGGTCGGGGGGGAGGAGGCGCTTTGGGTGCCCATTTCGCACAACTGCATCGAAATCTCTCTTTTTTTTTGGTCACTCTGGGGGTAGCGGGTCCGTATGAGATATCTGGGAAGAAAAGGGTGATATCCCTCGGCAGGATCCTTCCCTGGCTGTGCTTGACTAAAACAAAGGTGGAGCTGAACCTTTGTGCTGAAAAATTTACAAAAAACCCCCAAACAAACAAACAAAGGAAAAATAAAACCACCCTTTGAAATGGACTTCTAGATGAGTGGGGGACTAACGTGAACCGTAGTCTAGGTAGCCACATCAAAACATATCGGATTCCACGACATTTGTGCTATGGGCCACTGGGACTTCTCAAAAGGTATATAAACATCTAAAACATATTCACACAGATTAGCAATTTCTTCTGAGCATTCTTAAAAAAATATTATTTTTTTTTCTCTTAGTAAAATCGTTTTTAATATACCGTGCCTCCCTCTTTTAAAAAATAAATTAAAAAAATCCAGTTTTGCATATCTAGCATTAGCATTTAAGGTAGTATGGCACATCCCCGTTTCAAAGTCTAGGGTGGGGATCTAGAAATGCCTTAGGAGTTTGCCAGCATTTTTAACATTGTGAGACCTTTGGTTAGTTGAAACCGCATCAGATCAGCAAAAGAAAAAAAAAAACACAAGAGAAAAAAAACAAAAAAAAGAGGAAAGGAAAAAAAAAAAAAAAGAAAACCTTCCCAAAATTATTAGCTTTTTTTTTTTTTCTTAAATAAGAGAAAGTTCTATCCTTACTGGTCCTAAATCTGAATAACTACATCTAAATTTTTAACCTTAATTACGATACACCTACCAATATGTACTAGAAGAGGAAGAGAGAAAGGGGGGGAAAAATTCACTACACTAGCATCAGGACAGCACTCTTACAAGATAGCCATTTTATACACTATTAACATACAACAATGATCAACAAAGAATATTCTATGAGGTGACAGGGAATGGAGAGGAAAACCAACTGGTAGTACAGTACATCATCAACATTGACAAAATAGCAATAAAAAATTCCCTGACGGTACATTGAATTGCAGGGAATTTGCTTTGTTGTTTTTTTTTTTTTCCGTTTTTATTTTTTAAAGAATTGTTTTATTTATTTTATTACTTGATCAAGTCTCAATATTTAAAAAGCGTCCAGCATTTTGCTTAAACCTGGTTGTTCTGAAATAAGAAAGAAACCTAAAATATTACATAAAAAGCATGATTCTTTTTTAAAAACAAGAAAAACAAGGTTTTCTCCTTTCGGTTAGCAGTATGGTGCCTTGTTTTTGTTAAAGATGCCTTGCTCTACCTTGTCTATTGAATGTCTACATTAGTCTACTCGTTAGTAAAATTTACAAAAATAGGAGTGCAGCAGCTCTTTTTAACAAATGTCGCATTCAGTGTCTTATACTGGCTGTACCTAAAGTACCAAATTTATAAACGTAACAATTTAAAAAAATATTAATAAAACTTGTCAATATTACGTTAAAAAAAGAAGAAATATATCCACACTACAGTATGTTCTTAATGCCACCTACCATGTTGTACTTCTAGTTTGCTGTTGCAGGCCTATTTACCAATATTAAAAAACTTAAATTAAAAAATATCCTTCATAAGTTTCCTCCCCCAACAGAGGACCATATATATAACAGCCAAATATTAAACATGTGCAAATAGGAAACTGTCAGTTTTTCCCCTACCAGTCACAGTGCAATGATGTTTATACTTTATTTTTATTTTTTTTTAATTCTGTTTACAACTACAATAAATTAAAAAAATCTTCCGTTGCTTCTAGGGTGAAACTTGTAGCACTGAGGTATTCCCAAAAAAAAAAAAAAGAAAAAAAGAAAAAAAAAAGAAACCAAAACTGAAGTTGCTTTCCTAATTTGTAAATACAGAAAGTGATGGATAAAAAGGTAACCACGTGAGCTGTAGAGCCGCTCTGCGAGCAGGGACCCGGCCCCAGAGCAGCTGAAATGACTGGACAGCAAGTTGATCTAGTTTTAAAACAACAACTTAAAAAAATAAAAAACAACCATAAAGGTGTGCTTTGAACCGTAAATGAATTAAATAGGAAAAAACAAAATAAAATCGTAGCTTCTTTTTCAGTCTTGGGAAAAGCAGGTTTTTTTAAATTAAAAAAAAAAAAAAATCAAATAAAAATACCACGAGACTGTTCCTTTGTAAGCTGTGCACGTCTGAGAGCGCAGATGCTGGTATGACGCTGGGAGAGCTGGAAGGGCCACCACGGCCACGGAGCGAGCTGGCCAGCGTGTGCGTCACCCACCTCCCGCGGGCCAGCGCCGGCAGTCCGTCCAAAAGTCTACAACTTCCTCTCTTTTTTTTTTTTTTTTTTTTGTTTTTCTTCCATTTTTTTTTCATAGAGAAACTGCCTTAGGCTGACTCCATCACAAAAATAGGTTTGTATTTCTCTTTCTTAATAGTTTTATATGTAGTTAATGGAATTGTATTTACAGTATTTTTCTTTTTTNAGAATTCACGATTTCAAAAAACCTTATATCACCTCTTTCAACAAAAAAAAGCACTTATAGAAAAAGGACGCACAAAAAGTTTGTAGTCCTTGCCTTATTGCCGAAAATAGATAGAATTAGGTTAAATGAAGACGCCACAAACGGAAAGAAGAAGGGCTAGAGAACCTGCTGCTCACCCGCACTCCCCCCCAACCCTCACCCCCCCCCCCCCCCAACCCCGTGCCCTTGCAAGGCCACCCCAAAACTGTGCCCGCCGCCCCGGCTCCGCTCCCCCCGCCACCCTCGGCGGCCGCAGAGCCGGTACCGGCGGCTGAGACTCCTGTCACCATCTCAGCATCCTTTAAGCAACAACGACTACGTAAAACAGAAGGGAGAAGGAGGGCAGAGGGGGTTGGGGGGGGGGGGGAAGGAAAAAAGAAAACCAAAAGAAACTCCTTAATATAACAGTTACACTATGGTTAGGCTCTTGCTAGATACACAAAGAATTAGAACTACGTGGCTACGAGACTATGTCAAAAGGCTACGAAAAAATGTGGTTTGGAGAGGTTTAAAAAGAGAGGTGGGGGGGGAACCCATCAAGAAAATAAAACGAACAAGAAATGGATTTTATATACATACTTTTAAAAGCTGTTGTTTTTATAGTACAGCAGATTCATGAGATGATGAGAGAGATTTTTTTTGTTTGTTTGTTTGTTTGTTTTAAACAACCTAAGTCCGTCGAGTGCCACCTCCCGTTCCTTTGCGTTATCGGTGATGATGTGGTGCTCAAAGCCTGATGAGGTCACCCAAAGGTGGGCCCGCTCAGAAACTTCGCCCCGTCTTGCCCGGACATCCAGAGAGACTCTGCGGGGAGAAGGGAGAGGGAGGAGAGGGCGAGGTAAGGAGGGGGGGTGTCAATCGGGATATTTTTTAACAAAAAAAAATAAATAATCCCGAGTGTTTGCAAACGAAGCGGGCTCTGATCACACCCAGGGTGAGCGTGGAGCCCACCGGCTGAAACGCAGAGCCCACCCCGCGTTGGGGCCCGTCCCGGCCACCCCGGGCGAGCAGATTTAGGTGGGTTTAGTGCCTGAACTGCCCTCGCTGCCCCCTTCGTCCCCGGGCTGCTCTGCTTGAAGGAGAAATACTGCTCCTTGGGCATCCGTTAACACCAGGAATTTACAAGGCTTCAGTAAAATGAGTTTTTTTTTATAAAGGCACGGCTAAAGTACTTGAAAGGGAACAACTTTCACACTGCAGTGGCCATGATTTATTTTATAATGGAGGCTCCAGCTTCTAACGCCCTGCTCCTGCCGCTGCTCGATGCCGAGATGGAAATAGATACGAGGGGACCGGCTCTGCGGGGGGCTGCCTGCGGCGAGGAACGCACCCGTTGGAAGGGGTGACCCCCAAAAGCCATCCCCAACCAAACCAGCTGCCCACCAGCGGGTCTGTGGGACTGGCCGGTGCCTTTCCCAGGGACCTGCAGCTCATCCCAGTTCCTCCTGCCCTGGGGTTGGGAGCGTTGGGATGCGCCGCCACAATGAAAACTTCCAACTCAGCGGCCCTTGAGGAATTAATAATAAGGCTCATTTCCTCCCCTCGAAATCTATTTTAATTAGTAATGAGCAACATTAAAAGCACTTTCTGTTTTTAAGTCATTAAGGGCTGGAGTCTTAATACTGGCCGGTAAATGACGGTTAGTTTGATGTGCTGTGGTAGGTGTGAAACGATGCCAAGGCATTAATCTGAGGAAGGCTGCCTTCATCCCAGCGCCACCAGCCCGAGCGACGACGTTCCGCTCAGGGCTCAGCTGGCACCGGGTTCCACCTGGGTATTACACAGCCCGACGGCCCCGGGAACGCCGGGGATCCGGACAAATTCATCTGTGAACGGACACTGATATTGCCAAATAATAACTGGGATTAAAGCCACAGCGCTTATGCCCCCCCCTTTTTTTTTTTTTCCTTTCCCATAAAAAATACTACTTGGTGGAGCAAATCAATTGAGGGAGCAATTTCAGGTAATCTTGGGTGTACGTGGGTAGATGAAGAGTAAATAGAAAACCACTAGTATTTAGGTGTATTATCCTAGATATTAGGTATATTATATAGTTAGGTATATTATCCACTACCATTTAGGTATAAACCTATTTTTATATAATTTAAAGCCTCCAAATGTTTTCCACAGTTCCTGGTCCCTTGACTAACTGTAATTCTAATCTCATACACTGATTTTTGAAGGTGAAACACGTGCCATGGATCAGGCAGTGCTGGGCAGAAGGCAGAGGAATAAAATCTGTCACATCCATTCCATTTGTCCGTCCGGACTAAGAGCTCTAGAGGCAAACCTGTGCCTTTTAATGGGGACATCTTCTGTTTTTCATTGACTGACTTTTCTAATCTACTCTGTTCTTGGTGCAGGAATATTTGTTTGCAAAGATGAATATGCCAAAGGCCAAAAAAAAAAATAAAAAAAAAAATTTCTAAACATTTAATTAACTTGAGCTTAGTTCAAAGGGTAGGAAACTGGCAGCGATCCAAGGGTGCATTACTCAGGTAATGTCTTTAATTTAATTTGCTTAGGTTTAATTTTTTTTTAATCTTGATAATTGCTCTATGGTTACTAGTTACAATGTTATCTTTTAGCTGTAATATTTGGTATAGCACTTAATTAAGAATGATGGTTTCTCTGTAAGGAAGCCGGGGAGGGGGCTGGTCTATTTTTAGACCATCGGTAGCAGATCTCTAATCCCCATCCCGATGCTCCCAGCCGGCACTTGGTCATTTCCCCCCAGGTTTCTGGGGTGGCTGGTTTTACTAGGGTTTTTTTTGCTCTCCAAATTATTGTGCTAAAGTGTTGTGAATACGAAAACGTGACTTTTTGGGGGTTTTCACTCCCGATCTGTCTTCCAGTTTCCGACCCGTGAGATTGATTGGAACAACGTAAATCACAGAAAGGAATGATTAAAGGCCAAGGAAAGACGAAATGAAGGAAAAAAATTGTTCACTTAAAGTAAATATAGGGGAGATGGTAGTTTAGCACAAAGTACAAATGGTATATACTGTAATACCTCCAAGTGAGATGGCAACCAACCATGTAACGTTTCAATGGTATCCATTTGTAAAAGCCGTTGCAATCAAAGGTCCCTAAAATTGTACAATTGTTAAGTTCATCAGTGCTCTATACATGGGAACAGAGGATTATTAATTTTGGCAAGAAATTATCAAAGGACTTGAAAGACTGTGTTGCCAGCATGAATAGGTATTTCTGAGAGCTGTTCTGGTCACTGGTGACCTGCTGTGCCGGACCCTGCCGTCACCTTTCCAAGACCATAATCTTCTCATTCCCCCAGTTGCAAAAATAAGCTTGGGGTTGTCCCTTTTCTTTATTTTTAAACCAAGGTTAGTAAATGGAGAGTGTTAAGTAAATATATATGTAAATAAAAAAAAAAAAGCTACGGGATTCTTTGCAGTTATTGGGGGAAATTAAGAGGCTGCCAATCTGCAAGTCAAATATAAAATCATTCTTTGGAGAAGCGTTAGTGCAGACAAATCCGGAGCCCCAGGCCTGGACCTCGTGCCCTATTACTTGAAAAAATCGGGATATCGCCGAGGCCAAGGTGCCCGGGTTTTCAAGAACAAACAGGTCTTTTTCTTTAGGTGAAAAATGGAAAATAAGAGGTGTTGTAAGTGGTGAGAGATGGCGGTTTAAATTGATGTAGCTCTTAGCAGAGCAATAATATTCCACGTTTGGTACTAGAATTGATCCGAAGGGATTGTCAAGTCCCTGGTGAGACCACGGGGGTGACAGGGGTGGGACGAGAATTGAGCACAAGGGCACAAAACAGGCAGCGGGGCCTTTTGGGGACCAGTTGCTTATGAGATAAAAATAACCCAATTCCAGGAACTTTGTCTGCACTACGCTCCTGCTCCCCCCACTCATCCCATCCGGTCAGAGAGTGAAATTCTCCGCTGGGTTTGAGGGATCTCGGGGGAGCCCTCTGCCATGTTTATCGTAGGAGAGGGAAAAAAAAAAAAGATCATAATCTCATCCTTTTACTACAAAAAGGGAAAACGACTTCAGTCGCGGTTTTTCTGCTTGGGAGACTGACAGCCACCAAGGAGGCCCAACCACATTCATGCTAACACACACAGGTAGGACAGCATCATCCCAAAACCAGCATGCAGCTTTGTTAAGCAAATCTCCATCGCCCGTCATTAGTGAGACTGCAGACCCGCGCCGCGTTAACGAGGTGTGTTTCCAATGACCTGACAACGGAACGGAAGCGACTCGCTGGTAACCCGTGGGTTTTAAGGAGTTCTAGCGATGCCGTGATGGGCTGGAAGGGACCCGGGAGGTCAGTAAATGCCAGCGTCCACCCCGCTCCACAGGGATGCTGAGGCTGGAGGGATGGGAGGTGGGGACAGCCCCGTGGTGGGATGGCTGTCACCTCCACGGGGTGGCTGTGGGCAGCCCTAGGGTCCCACCGGCCAAATTAATGAGCTGCTTTTTGCTCGTTGAGGTGGGAGCAGGGACTGGTGCGTTGTCTGGGAATGGGCACATCAACCGGGATGGGCGGTTGGGCTGATATTGATGAGGAGAAGCCTTAAATTATGAAATTTAAAGAAATTATGAAATATTGCCTTTTGGAAATGTGTCAAGTCTGGACAGCAGAAGGCATCAGATGAGGGCTTCCAGCCGAGTTGGGAACCGGAGCCCAGGGGCAGCTCCGGGGGGTCGGGCACAGCTCTAGCAGGTCGGCAGCAAGGCGCCGCGCTCGCCGTCAGGTCATAATTAACCAAAAAAACCCCAACGCAACCCCCCCCACCCCTCCCCATGTCATTAAACAATGAAACCTCCCCCTCACCCCCCACCCCCCCCACCCCATCCTTGACCGAGACGCGGTGGCGGTGGCCGGTACTTACGGCGATGCCGTGGCCGAAGCCGGAGCCCGGCTGGGGGCTGGCGGCGCTTATGTAGTTACCCACGCCGGAGTCCTGGCTGGCCGTGCCGTAGAGATCCGCGACGGGCCCTGGGCTGTTGGCCCCGGGGAAGCCTCCGGGTCGGGCTGGGTTGGAGCCTGCCGGGGAAGCGGGTGCGCCAAAATTCGGTTGAGCACTGTAGCTATTCAAGACTGGTGTGCAGAGAATAAAGCTGGGTATGAGGCCAGACGCCGGGCATGCACCGTTATTTACAAAGCCAAACACCAGAATAAACAGCCTAGGCCCAACTTCTAACACTTAACCAAGGCCATGCGATAGGAGAGCAAGTACTGGATAAGAGTCAGCCCGTACTACTACGAAGCTTAGAGCTCCAAAAATATATATATGGATATATATAAAAAAAAAAGAACAATCATTCAACACACTACTGCAACCAGAGACTGGAGGTGCTCATTTTCACCAAATTATCACAAAATATAATAGATATTTTTCAACATCTGACTTGATGCTCATGCAGTAGTAACAAGTTCTCTAGGTCTGGGCACGCCGAGACAGCATTCACATCCCATGCAAACTACAAAGGAACTAGTTTGAGACTACACATTGTGGTAATATTGATATTAAAATGTTGACAGCAAATAACTTCAATCGCGTCTAGGAAAATCATTTTTGGATCCATTCGATACTTTTGAAAAAAACCCGCCCTTTTAAATCAGTAAGCTGTAGAAATAGATCAATAGTTGATTTTTTTTTCTTTAAATGGTATGGAATGGAACAGTTTGGATTTTTTTTTTTTTTTTAATATGACCAAGGAGAGTGTTGGTTTATTTAATTTTTTTCCTTTTGATTTGGAGAGCGAAGACCTACCTTCGTCTCCAAAACCATGCTGGGGACAACAACCAAAATTAAACAAATAAATAAAGATCAAAAGCAAAAGAGAATTCCAGAGGGTGTATGACAACTCACCTCCTAATGTGGAAGTAAAAGAAAATTTTATTTTTTTCCTCCCTTTATTTTTTTTTTTTGAGACAGAAAAACAATGTAAATAAGAATGATACTAGAGAATAAATTTAGATATTAAAGCATGTTAGATGATCAGGCTTCTGGCATTTCTCGCGGTTGCTCTTGGATGTGAAATTTATGAGTAAGAAGTTTCAATGCAAAAGAAAAGTTAGTGGACTAAGGAGGAGCTGGATGGAAATGGCTTGCGGGAAGCTGGAGCTACGCCTGAGTGGAAGTGGCAGGTCCTTCGGGAGCAGAGGGAGACTCTCCTGCCCGCACCCACTAGAGCCTCACCGCGTCCCCGCCGCACGCAGGCACCAGACACACACGGCAAACAGCCGGCCTCCCGGTCACCGGGGCTGCTGCACCGTGGAGGGGACAAGTCCAGCGGCGGTGACAAACACCACAGCCACCCCGGGAGCCCCGGGTACCACCAGGCACCCAAGGGGCGGCAGAACCCATCACCTCCACCTTCCAGGCTGCGCCAAGATTTCTTCAGCCTTCTCCTCTGAACTGCCACTTCCCGTGTTATCCTCATTAAGCACTAAAAAAGGGTTTATAAAGTTTGAGAGCCTGCAGTAGCCCTCGGCCACCAGCCATGCTGACCGACCACAGGGATGGAGACCAGCTCTGGAGAACGCCCTCGCCGAGGGAAGGCTTTGGCAGCACCTTAGGTGGGCTGTGGTGGGCTCAGCCTGGGCTTCCTGCTGGGCCACCACCCCTCCTGCCCTGGCCCCTTCCCCCTGCACTGAGAGTCCCCCCTCCATTTTTCAAATGAATGAATGAACTGGTCAAATAAAAGTCAACCCCAGCAGCTGTCGGCTCTGCAATGACAGGAAAGTAAATTTTACAAAATAAACGATTTAATGCGGCTCTGAACTGGTAGCAGGGGAAAGTAAGTAGGACATCTAAGCTAGCAAGTTAAAAGAAATAAGGCATGAGAGAGTAAACAGATTTTGGAATTCACTGGCAAACAAAGCGCCTTTTTTATTATTAAAGATTAAATGTCAAGATAACATTTGGCCTTCTCACTCATGAAGAAAAATATCCAGCTGAGATGTTCAAAAGCCCTTTATTACTATAAGCTAGCACTTTTTTTTTCCCTTTTCTTCCTTCTGGTTCAATAAAATGGATACGAGTTTTACTGCCAAGTCACACAGAAAACCCAGTTGGCCGCTCTGAGCAAAGGCAAAGGGATGGGGCAAGGCAAGGGGGGAGCCTGGGTGTAAAATACCCCTGCAACCCCTGGTGGCGAGGTCAGGGGACACTGGGAGGACTGGCCTCGGCCCCAGGCAACTGCCCAGCGATGCCCAGAACCACCCGTGGCCTTGGCCACTGCTGGGAGGAGCAGCACATGCCGAGGGCTGATGGGCTGTGGCCATGCCGTGGCTAAGAGGACAGACAGACATCCACCGTGGCATCCAGTTCTGCGTAACTAACCTGCAACACGGAACCGTGCACGGGTGACAAGGGGACATGCTTTGCCATGTCCTGAAACCTCACAAAGAGAACAGCAGAAGGAGACCGAGGAGAGAGGCTCTGTCCCCCCCAGACATCCCACCCTGGCCACTGCCACATCTCCAAGAGGACTGGAAACACCAGCTTTCACACATGCAGAAAGAGCTGGCAACTGGTTATTCAAAATTCCTTCTGATTGTGGGTACCAAATGTAAGAAAAAGGCAATTTTCTATGCACTGAGCATCAGTTGAACACCCCACTGCTCACGGGGTAAGGAACCCACCACTGCCCCCAGAAGCCCACCCACCACTCTGCAGAGGGGGCAGAGAGGTCTGTCTGGGAGCTCTCACAGAGCTGACACTTTGCTCCAGACCCAATAAACGAAACAAAAAAGCTCTGTTCAGCTTTTCTGTTTCAACAGAAACGAGCACTCCTCAGAAAGCTGTATTTTAACAATTCGCTCAGCCATGGTGAGTTGCTAAATATTTGTCTTCCTACAATAGCTGCACATAAGCTCACCTGGAGCCAGAGGCACCGCTTTGAAACAGCAGCAAAGGGACCTTGAATGACTTTCCCAACATGCAAAATGTGATGCCTTCTGGTAAGAAATACCTAGAAAAAAATTTGTTTTACACAAACCTGGAATAATCTGACTAAAATGAAGAAGAAACCTACCCCCACAAAATCCTCCAGATATTGTTTCAGTCCTCCAAGAAATTTTAAGACTCTGGGAGACGTATCTTTATGACAAAGTTCCTGATGTTGGCTCAGTTGCCGGAGGCAGAAGCTGCCCAAGAGCCATGGCTGCCTTGAGCTGTGGGAATCACAGAGCGTTAAGATCGATGCCCTGCAGGCTGGAAGGAATCTGAGACTTTCCCCCGGCCACCGACATCCTCCTGTCAGACAGGGAAATAATTAAGGGTAGAAGTTTGGAAGAACATTGCTGAAAAACCATCAGGGGCTGTCCCAGGAGAGGGGAGGGAACCACTGACCATGTCTTGATGCCAGTCAATGGGGACCAGGAGCAAAGCCCAACCTGTTGCCTGGTCCCACCAGAGGTACTGACCGAGCTGACCAAGGACTGACTTTGGTTTGCTGGGAGCACCCATCAGACTGATTGAACATCGCCTGAGGGTTGGGAAGACCATCTCCTCCATCTCCCCTTCCAAAGGCTGCCAGCACCCAGGAAGTCTTGGTAGTCAAAGTGCCCATTTCCAACCTGCCCTGAAAGGTTCAGGTCCAATTTACCAACCAACTGCACAGGAAACCATCCTGCACCAGATGTTCTCACAGCTCTGAGACTGTGCCCAAGTGCCTCCAACTCAAGGGTTTCCCCGGCAAATAATTTACACCAGGAAACCCTGTGATAGTTCAAGGTCAGGAGAGGTAAGGAAAAGATTAGATGTGTCTGTAAGAGTCACAACTAACCAACTTTTTTCTTCTTCAGTCCCACAACAACCCTCTGGGTTACAGAAGCTCCTTCCCATGCCTATGGAGATCAGGAGACAGAAGCCAAGAGATGCTGGAAGGAAGTTTACTGTCTTGCTTGCTTCACTTCACTTGAATGTGCTGTGTTTTTTCTTATGGAAAAGGCTGTGAGCCAGTGAATTTTGATCAGTAAGTGAACGTTTGCCAGCAGCCCAGAGGGACAGCCTCTGGGGAGCCTGAGGCTCTACCCTGCCCAGCGCCGGGATGGCTTGGGGAGCACTGAAAAGCAGTGAGGAAAAGTGAGATGGGGAGGAGATGTTGAACCAGATGTGGGTTGATAAAGCAGCCCCAGAACAGGCTTTTTTAAAATGCAAAGTGTTGGCGATGGTGGAGCTGGGATCTGCTGAGTACGGCTGGGACAGCAAGAGATGGACCTTGTGGGTGGCTGGGAGAGCCATGACAAACACCAGTACTGTCTCCACCTTCCAGAGGCGATGGGAAGAGACAGGGAAGGGCCCTTGCTGACAGGGCTGGGAACAGATAAAACGCCTTTAGACTTGGTGCCTCACCACAAACTACTGCCAGGGTTTAGTATTTACAGTGCCCAGGTTTTGCTGTGGCAAAAGCCAGGGTTTTCTGCGTTTGATGGAACCATGCACGGTCACTGCACCCTCCCCTCTGCCCAAGCTGCACCTCCTCAACAGAGAATCCACTGAAAGCCTTTCCGCTGAAAGAAATATGAATTTGGAGAGGATTTTAAAACGCATCCCTAACCCCAAGACAGTGCTTCAACGAGCCAGGCTATTTTATTACCAGCTCATCTCGGTGTCCTTTAGCAGAGCCGTCTTTATCCACATCTAACATGCGTGTAAGATGCTTCTCAACGCAACGTTCAGACAACAAGTGATTTCTGTCAAGGAGCCGAGAGCTGGAGCCCAAAACGGAGCCAGCAGCCCAGGTCCATGCGGGGGCAGGAGGCTCGGTGCTCCGGAACGCTCTGCGGGGACAGAGCTCGCTTATCGAGTGCCTTCTCCTGCAAACGGCCATGTTAACACAGACCCCGCTCATACATTAATCCGCGTTCAACAAGAAAGGTCACCATTGAAAGATAAACTCTCTTTCGATGAACTCTTGAGAAATTTCAGAGTCAGGATTCGTTATGACATTTGCCTTAGCAAACGGCGTATTACGCTAACGAGGATCCAAACGCCCTGCTGGGGGGGTGGAGAGGGCAGCTGGGTAAAGCACAACAAGTCGGATGCTGGAATCCCACCCAAATAAACTCAATTCAGCCACGAATGATGAAGGGAAAGAGAGGGAAGGGAAAGGGAGAAGGAACGTAAGGATTTTGACATTACTGTCCTTCACGGAGAACTTGCACAGCAGTCCCTTAGGGCCTGGTAAATTAGACGTGATGACAAAACAACATTTCTAAGCCTCGCTAAAGTATGTTGTATTTCAAAGGAAAGAAACCAGGTGAAATGCGTTCAGAGGCGTAAGACAGGCCCTGCTCGGGGACCGCTGTCCCCCCCCCCCAGAGCCTTTGGTGACAACGCTTTTCCCTCTCCTACAGCACCAAACCCAAAGACTTAAACACCATTGTGGGGGGAGGACGGGTTCCTACAGCAGTCTCTTCACCGTTAACTAGTGTGGTTGCACTTTTTTTATTAACACATAACAAAAATGAATATAAAACAAAGAAAGGTGAAGAATGGTGCAAAATGTGGTTAGAGAAACTCACGGCTGCTCTCCCAGCCATGGTACACGTGCAAGAAAAACTTCACGTTTGAAAGAAACCACATGATTTACTGGATTTCCTCTCTGAGAAGAGGCAGGATGCTTTAGGATGAAATATAGTGCCCTCTTATCACAGCCAGAAATACATTTTGCACTTGAGAGAGCAGCTGAGAGCAGAACAGAGCTGGCTGGAGCCACCCCAGCTTCTTCCCATCAGCAGGAGTCCAGGTCCCCTGCCGGAACCCCATGGAGATGTGTCTGTGGGTAGCACTGGGACACCACAGCTACACGTGTGTGTTAACTAGTACCAAACCAACACTCCCAGAGACCTGTCAAATAGCACTCAACGGCCACCTTCACCTCCCAGAGAGGGCTCCCCATCCTCAGTGCTCTGCCTGGGCAGGGACTGCCCTCCCTCTGTACTCCTCACCTTCTTCTAAAGCAGCTCCTTCTCATCAGAAATTCACTTTTAATCTTAAGAATTTTCTACGCCCAGTGCTGGTGATGTCCAGCACTTCTTCCCTCCAAGGCCCTCCTCGCTTCTCCCTTGTCCTACCGGCCCCAGGGTGGCTTTCTGCACAACCAGGCTTCTTGACAACTTGTTGATCCCACGCTCTAATTTCTGGATGACTCTCTCATCTACCATAAACAGCCATGCACAATTTGGCAGGCATTTCTACCATCAATGTTTATGATAATAACTACACGTGCTTGAAAGCAGCAGGAAATTTTCAATATAACTATCATTAAGACAAAACGCTTTAAATCAAAGCCATTACCCACTACCAAGACTCAAAGCTCACAAGATTAGGCTGGTTTTCTGTCTTTATGAAAAATTCATACAACACGCTGCAAACATCATCTTCCAGCTCGAAGGAGTAAGTGATATAACAACATTGAGTGCTGCCGACGGGGATGGAAAGGGGCAAGGGATTGGGGACACAGGGCAGGGAGGTGACATTTGGGAGCAGTCCAGCAGGGTGAGCCGACGGGGAGCAGGCGCCCCAGTCCCGTTGGCAGCAAGAGGACGGTATTTATTCTCATGTGCTGCTGCCTGTCCCTCTGCCCCCCATGGGTTCAGCAGAGGGGCAAAGAAGGGTCCCAAGCTGGGACAGGGAACTCCACCACAGTCTGCAGGCATTTAACTCTTGTCATTTGGGATTTCCCACTGGATTTTAAGAGGAGATTTTTCACGGCAGGAATATCACCCATTCCTCAACCATTCAAGCCCGCTGTGCTGACTTTGCAACAACCCAAGAGCATCTGCTGCGGAGGACGCTGCAGTAGAACCACGGCGACTGGAGCAGGGAAGATTGTGCCCTTCCTTGTGGAGCCCCTGTGTCCTGGAGCATGAGCACTAATGGCCACCGTGTCGCGTGTGTGACCAACAGACCAGTAGTCACAGGGTGATGCTGATACTTCAAATAACCATCCATGATATGGACTGTGGGAAAAACCTCAGCACCGCATGCAAATTTCACATTATTAGTGCTTAGAGCCTTATAAATATCATTCACTAGCACTGCACCCACGGTACAGATAGCCTGGCCAAAGCCAAGTCTCTGTGCATTCACAGCTGAACTTAATGGGAGCTTGTACCTTGCTTTTCAGAGATGCTAACGACCAAGATGTGATTCAACCGAGACTGGATGTACAAATTAACGCCACCCTGAAGTAAGACGTCGGTGCTCCTTGTTCTCTACTCAGGCTGCGGGATTGCACAGACACAGCACTCAGAATTAAATGCTCACATCCTGGCTCTTTTTTTTTCCATACCAATCACCGCATACAGCTCCAGCTCGAGGCACAAACACGTTTGTTTGTGGTCAGGCTGAACTATGGAAAGCCACGACACATCACTTTGTCTCTGCGGTTTAACATACAACATTGTTTTATGTCTGAGGCAGCACATGGCACACCTCGAATTCAGATCAATGCTCAAGCTCAAAAACGTCTCAGAAATAATGAGCTGGAAACGCACAGATATTCTGGAGAGCACCAACGTACAAACAGCTCCCAACTAGCTGAAACGGAGAGTGGGAGACAAACCAGAAAAACAAATAACCCCGGCGTTACAATTAGAGGTGCCATTTAGTACAATCTCTCGGGGACCCTCAAGGCACAGCACTTCGCTCCCGCTCTTCCCAGGCAGACTTGAAAAGCAAACACCTCTCTGTGAGAAGCCTGTGGCAGCCACAGCTCCTCTGCAAGTATTAAGAGCCCCAGATATTTCGCTTGTGACAGGCCATTCAGTCCTAACTCTGCAAAAATCAAACTGTGAGCTTTGTGCCTTCCCTGCCACGGCTCTGTAACGGGAAGCAGCCAGGGAGCCCCGGGTTAGTGGCCACGGTTGTCCCTCCCCTGCAGCTATATTGGCCTTGAAGGGAAAAAAGTAGAATAAAACAACTGTCGGGCTCATCAGTAAAATAAGTGGTGATGAGGCCGAGAGACATCGAGAGCAGCTATCTCCCGTAACAAGGTACTATTTGTGCGTTATTTTCTATCTGCAGTCACACTTTAAAAGGTTGTTCTGCCTCTGCAGCCCCCTTGGAAACGGCTTCACACATCAAACTACGGCAGGGCTAAGGACAGAAAGCAGTGGGTGGTGAGCAGGTTCCCGGCTCAGCAATTAGGGCTGGAAGTGAGCAGAGCCCGGGGAGGGAGCGCTGCCGCCGGCACCCACAGCAGTAATTTACACCCGCCGCCCCGCGCCCCGCAGCAGCCGGACACAGCGGCGCGATAATGGCCATCGGGATCTTGCGGCTGCTGTTCCTGACACGGTCCCACCACCACGCTGAGCCACAGACACAAAAAAAACCAAGGGTAAGATGAGCAGGGAGGCAGAGCGGGGCGGTTTCCACAAGCTTGGCTAAGCTACAAATTCAACTGGTGCAGGTGTTTTGAAAACCCACCACTGTCCCTCTCGTGCAAGACGCAGGCGCTGAGCGGTACCTGCTTCTGCTAAACGTTGCTGGGAACACACCTGAAGCCTCCACCACCTCTGGATGCTGTTGATGTGCACCAATTTCGGGAAGCAAAGGCACAAAATTCAATGCATTCAAGCCCAGCTTTTCTAAGTCCTGCAGTTACGGAGCAGGACAAATAAAGGCGCTTTTTCCAGCTTGGCTGCAATTTTTTGCCAGCGATCAATATTTATTGCCTAATCACATTTTCCGTATTGCAAGTTAGCAGTGTCACTCTCGCGCCGGGCCAAGTGCGACACGGAGGCCACACAAAGCTTCGCTTGTAGAAGCTGCAATCAGGGAGCCAGCTCTTGTCACAGCCTTACAAAAGGATTTCCTCTTGAGCGGCTCATCTTTAATCATTATAAAAGCACAGAAGTTTAATCCATTTTTGATGTAAGCGCTAATAGCTTTGTGTCCTTGAAGTTCAAAGTGGTCTTCGTGCATGTCGCTAATTAGCCGAGCAAGCAGCCATTCAGCTCCCTCTCATGTTTCTAATTAGATCCTTAACAACAAACAAATGTCGACCTTACAAAGGCTGTGCTACGTTTCCCTCCATTAGTTAAACGGTTTGGGAGGGATGCGGTTCCCCTTCGTCTGCAACCCACCCCCCGGCAGAGCCGTGCAGGGTTTCGGGCTGGGGGCACCCGGGTGCCTCTGCTGCCCGTTGGAGAGGTTCCACCTTATCAATGGTGTTTTCCAGGGGTGCCGAGCACCCCGGGGCTGCGGGGAGTGGGTTGATGACCCCATGGCCCCCATCCCACAAGGCTGGCCGTGGACCAGCTCTGCTGTCCCTCCCTGCCAACAAGGGATGCTCACCGGCTGCACTGAGACAAGCAAATAAAACAAGAGAGGTAGACTCTGTCCCGTTAGTCATCTCCCTAACAGGTTTCTCCATTAATTTAACTGGTTTTACAGTTAATTTAAAATCTGGTGTGCTTTCATGTTTACATACTTCGCATTAAATGCTTGGGACTGTCTCCTTCCACTCTTTTTTTTGGCACTCAATGTTCGTAATGTGCTGCACTGGAGCCACTTCAGCAGCATCACAAACACAAACACACAAGGGTTTTGGGCAAGTTCCTCGCTCCAGCCCTGGCTCTGTTGGGGCATGTCGTATCTTGCCCGCTGGCACCAGTACAGCCCTGCACCTCCCTCGGGCAACGCCAGGCCCGGGGGGGGGGATAAATGAAGAGATTTCTTCGTCGGGGAACTGCTGCCACCGCGTTTCTCTCGCACACACCTCGGAGGGCTGCGGCTGCTGGCTGCTTCCTAGGATCTGACCCCGGCGCTGTACCTGCTGTCTGTGTCTGCACGTTAAGCTTTAACACTTATTACCATCCGCCCAACTGGCAAGTAAGGGCTAAAGCTGGTGATGCTGTGCTAACGCAGACCTCTCTCTAACAATTTTTCTATTTAAAATGAAGGAAGAGCCGAGGAGACGCTGGCGCTTTCACCTCGCGCTGGGTAACACGAAAAGCTGTTGCTACTTTTACCACGGGCAACCACATCTGCATTAATTGTTTACCACAGCCCGGACAGGTCTTTTATTAATATTAATGAGTAACAGGGAACAAAAGGCCCCTTTATTTTTAGCCTACTCTAATTGCGTAGTAATTACTCATCTACAAAACAAATGAGCCGAACTCCATTGCCATAGCAACAGAAACTCCGGCCTCCCACTGTACCACATTAACTGGCTATCACTCCTGTTAATTTTATATTGAAGCCTTTTGTACAATAACAGACAATACAGGAGGAAAGTGAAAACAAAAATGTGTCTTTTTTGTTTTGCTGCATGTTTTAAGTCGCCGTAGAAGGAGGGCATTGCCTGAGAGCACCTTCCCTCTGCTGATGGATGCCCATGGGATGGATGGATGCTTGGGAGGACAGGGGTTTATCCAGGTTAAAGGAAGAGAAATCCAGCCCACAGACCCTGTGCTTTCTGCACAGTGTTCCTCTCCTGTGGGAGAGCCTGTTCCCGGCGCCTGCATGGAAAACCTGAGCTCATCGAGAAGGAAACACTACAAGAAGCTGCTGCCCCCCACGCCGTGTCTCAGGGAGAGCTGGCGGCACCAGCTCTGCTGTCGGCAGCTGATACCCCAGTCCCTCGGCTGGGGAGGACTTGGGCACAGACACCTGAGAGTCCTCACGGCACAAAGCTCTGGGCTCTTGCCTTAACTAGCAGGAAATAGCCTTCAAAGGACCCAGCTGTGTGATTTTACTGTTTTTAAATAGCTCAAGTTTATATACCTGCAGATCAATTTTGCATTCTCTGGCAATTACTAATCCACCACGCTCCTCAAGCTAATCCAGAGCCAGATGCAAGCTAACATCTGCTGCAAGGAAAAACTCCCCGGCTTCTTTCTCAGCTTTCTATTTCAGAAAGGAGAGAGAGAGAAAAAAAAATAACTGTAATTATGTATTTACTTTTAAAGCATTTGGAGAAGAGAATCAGCATGAAAATACTCACAATAGTATGTCAGTGAAATGTGCGCTGTGTCACATTTAGTAGTAGTTCCACTAATGGGTAACAGCCTGTGACTGCTGCCAGACAGGCGAGGTACCCCTCAGCCCAGGGAGTACTTTACACGTTTAGTGATTAAAATGCATGAGACGTGCTCATGTGCTCAAGTATCTCATTGCACTGAAGAGCTCCTGCTGAAGGCCCCCGTTTCAAACTTCACAATGACTCCTCCGCATCTTGCAAGGAACAAAGTCTAATTACCACGGCCAAGAGCTCTGTCCCTCCGCTTCCGCCGGGAGAAAGGAAACCAAACATGGATAATTGGCTGGTTTGGGGCTTTTGGGGCCGGAGCAGGGCTGCCCGGTGCGGGTGGCCAGGTCCTGTGCATCAGCGAGCCGGTCCCTGCCCGTGGCACGAAGCAGCGGCAGCATCAGCACTCTGCCGTGTGTCGAGAGCGGCAGCCGGGACGGCGGGATGAGCTCTGCCGAGGAGTGTTTTCCCATTGAAAATAATTCTCCTGATTGAAAAGACTATTAAAAGTTAGCCGCTAAATTCGTTAAAGATTAACTTCCACTGTACTTAAGTCTGCACTTCAGAGGTGGTCACTAATTGCACTGGAGATGATTTATCAAGTGCACAAGATTTTCTATTACAAAATTATTGATTAAAGCTGATGTATTTTAACCACAATAGACTTGAGCCAGGAGCCCCGTAAAACGACCGCCGCTGTGGTCAAGGCCTAACAGCAGCAGCACCAAATTGGTTTAGACCTACTGAATTTTCTATTCAGCCCCATAGGAATCATAGAATGGTTAGAGTTGGAAGGGACCTTAGAGATCATCCAATTCTCATGGGCAGGGACACCTCCCACCAGACCAGGTTGCTCCAAGCCCCCTCCAACCTGGCCTTGAACCCCTCCAGGGATGGGGCAGCCACAGCTTCTCTGGCCAACCTGGGCCAGGCTCTCACCACCCTCAGAGTGAAAAATTCCTTCCTAATATCTAAATCTGCCCTCTTTCTGTTCAAAACCATTACCCCCCGTCCCATCACTACACTCCCTCAGTCCCTTGTGGACCAAATCAATCAAAAAGCAGCATTCTACAGCAAAACAGGACAAACCATTTTTATCTGTGTTCTGGAAAGGACCTGTGCAGTTCCCAACCTGGACCAGCACAACAATTCTGAACCAAAACAGAAATTACTCCCCTTTCATCATTTTTTTTTCAGTTCGGGGTAGTAGTCAGAAAAGTAACCATAGTGCTCACGGAAGAGTAAGAAGATAAGTAAGGAGGCCAAAACCACCCACAGAAATGCTAAGTGGCCTCCTCCAGAGCCGTGCTGCACTCGCTGGAGGCACTGGGGGTGCTCGCCCTCAGGCAGGGGCTCAGCGCAAACCCGGCTGCTGCTGTTTCTGCTCAAAACACCCCATTTGTCCTTGTGTCTGCCCCCCAGCGAAGCCCCAGGTGCTGCGGGGTCCCTGCACCTCACCCTCCCCGCCGGGCCACCCGTGAAACTCTCCGGCGCAGAGACTGCCTCTGCCATGAAGATAAGCAAAAGATAAAATCTGATGCAGCCATTAATTTTGCGAAGCATCAGCCGCCAGGCTCTGTCACATAATTACCGGCGGTTCCAGCGGAGTGAGAAATTTCAGCCCGCTTGCTGCTCCCAAGTGGTCCACTCGTTAGGTTCTGGCTTTTGAGATTACATAGCTGGGATTAAACTTTATGTACTTTTATATAGCAGAATAAAAGAGGGAGAGCAGTTCCATCAGAGCTGCCGTGCCACGAGGGAGTCCTCTCAACGGGCTCTATAAATCCCAAATTGGTTCATCGCTGGATCTCTGAAAGGCTCCTCCCTACACGAGGAGCTGGTGGCAGCTTCTCTCCCTCCATACACACAGACCAACCGTTGTCCCACTTCTTTATGGTCGTAATTTGCTAACACTATGGGTGCCTAATGACAAGATTAAATTTTTAGAGCACCTTCTTTAAGTGTAAGACAAGGCTTCCTAAACCCCATGCAATTTGTCGCTCTGCTGACTTTTAGATACACTCCTCACTTCATCATACGCCTGGCGCGTTAAAACAGTGGGTCCTCCCCGTCTCCCTGGCAGATTGAGATCTAAGGGGGAAATTATTCTCCCTCTTGATGCACAGGCATTTCAGCTCCCCGGTAGCAATAAGGAAAGTAATAGGGGTGGCTCAGATTGCCTCGCGCAGGCTTGCATTGCGTCAGCCCCATCCGAGCGGTTGTTTGGTTGATTTACTTTATGTTCTATTAGAGGTAAGGAGCGGATACAAATCCTTAATTACATTTTGAAAGCCCATTCTGGATATTTTATCTCCTCTGAAAGCGCTCGCTGGAATAAGTGCACTAGCGGCTGCCTCAACTATCCCCAGCGGAGCAGGAAGATGCCCCAGCGCAGCACACTCTGGGCACGGGGGGCTCGGGGAGGAGGGACGGTGTGACCACGCCGTACAGTAGCATTTCCACATCCCAGCAGGATGTTTTCTGACAAACAACAAACTAAACAAATAAACAAAAGCCTAGTTCAGGATCTCAATTACCATCTGTTAAATTTACTGACTGCAGCTTCAACTGTGACAGAATGTTAGAAGTTTAGCAGAGAAACCCGGGCACAAGAAGCAAAGACACTGGCTGGCTCAACGGCAAAGACAATGAACTTGCCTCGAACTCCTCATGCTGGTATTTATGAAAGGTTAAATCTTCATTTAAAACCATTCCCTTAAGCTGGGTGACATGGCAATGAGTACGACCCACCACTGGCTCAGAGTCTCTGTTGCATAACAAGATTTAAGGTTTATGACCCAAAAACAATCGCGTCGTGTCTCAGGACAGTCTGCGGGAAGCTGCTTCACACACACGGTTACTGCTTAGCTACCCCAAATGGAGTGATCCGCGTTTGGCACATCTGGTCTACGACTGCCAACGAATGATTCTGTGGGCTAATATGGACGAGTAACAGGCTGATGAAGAAACCATGATTGTAAAATGATTTTTAAAATATCTTAAGTTCTTTTTAATATAAAATAAAAATAAGAGAATATAGTTATAGTCAGCGTTTTAGTTCCTAGGGGGGTTAATTTGAATTTAAAAATATGGCAAATTTACTATCAACGTAACAGCATGTGCGGGTTCTTGTACAGATGGTGTAGGTTGCCTACAGCCGGGTTCAATTTTAAACTTCCAGATAATGGGATTTAATAAAATCCGGTACTATGGATCCAAGCCGTTAGCAGCTCTCTGCTGTATCGATAGCCCTACGCTTTCAATCAGACCAAGGCTATGCTTTTAACTGCCACGCTAGTTCACGTTGATGATACCTATAATATCAACTCAACAATGCATGTTCTACAACTACATCTACTGCTACCAGTACGACTACTACAGTGCATGCATTTAGTTCAGTCCCACAGATACATACACTCTAAGAACAGGCAAGGGGAGATGTGAAATGTTTTACGGGACGACAGGTGTTTTGTTTTTTAAGTAAGGGAAATTAATAAAAAACATCAAAAGAAAGAAAGTGTACAAAAAAATAGAGACATTTCTCAAGAGTTGATATGAGTTGTTTCTTGAACCGTTTCGTCCGAACAAGCAAAAAACATGCAACCAGCTGCTACTAACAAGAAGCTGGACACTGAGAGAGGATTAATAGTTGTGGACAAACCTTCCCGCTGAGAGCGCTCAGAAGAGTGTTTGAGAGGAGGTGTGCACGTCCGAGTGTAAGAGAGGCCGGAAAGTATGCCTCAGAGACACCCTCTCTCACAGCAGCCCCAACCAAGCAAGAGAGAAAACAACAAAACATAACTGCTCACACTCACCATCAAGGTCAGTAGCTCACGTTACGAGATTTGTTATAGCTGGCAAGTATAAAGTACAGTAAGGGGTTGTCGGGGCGCAGGGCTCAAAGGCAGCACTGGCAAGCGGGGACTGGCACCCAAAATCCAGATGTGCCAGGGGCTTGGGGTGGAAAGTCGGGGGTGGCAGCAGCTCCTGGTGCCGCGGCACCGCGCTGTCCTGCCGCGCTGCGTGCCACCAGCCATCTCGGCGGGCAAAGCGTGGCCGTGGCAGCCCGTGCCGCTCACCCGGGACAGGCACGCTGGGTTACAGATGGCCTTAGCAGTTTTGTCTCCAGTGCCCAGGGAGGAACAGTCGGTGGCAAGGGGTTGGGAACTGGGAAAATCTCAGACTTGTCAATGAACCAAAAGAGGAAGGAGCGAAAACCCTCTCCTCCCAAATTTTCCTTGCCTGGCTCTCCTGCCAAATGAATCCCTCCCATGTCGAATGCAAGAGAAAAATGTGTGTTCCCCCCATGATTGTATTTTAAAAAAAGCATTTACACGACAAAAATGTTTTACACGTAAAATATGTCAGGTGGATTCAAAAGAAACGTGACATTGATAGTGAAGTTGTCTAGGAGGAGTTTGCAGCATTCGGACTTTTTAAAGTTTGCTCGTTTTCCGTGGCTCAGGTCCCAATTCATTAAAAAAAAATACAAGAATGGATGAGGTTGTCCAAACCAGCTGAGAGATCCGGCAGCACAGTGAACGGATGTGGCCAAACCTCCCCGTCTCCTTCAGGGACCTCAGCTATCGCCTCATCACTGGGATGTTGATCGGGCACGTGATTTATGAAGAGAAGCATTGCTGCCTTCACCCTAAGCTAGATGTGAATTTCTGAGTGGCACTGGGCACGAGCAGGGGGAAATGTCCCTTTCTGCCATGACAGAGAAGAGGAGAACTTGTTTATGGTGACCGCATCCTCACACACTGCCATAGAAAAAGAAGGGGCGAGGGCAGGGAAGACCAGGCAGCGCAGAACCAGGGCTGGGCTCCGTTTTCAGGTTTACTAAGAGGAGGAACATCACCCTGGGGAGAAACTGAGGTGGTCAGTGGCCACGCAGCCCAGGGGGCTGGAGCCAAAGGGCTGCAGCCTCCTTGGAAGACCAAGACGCACACCGGCGGGCACCGGTGCCCGGGCCAAGCTGTGCCGTGATGCCAGGATGGTGGGGAAGAGCCGGCAGGACGGGGCCGGAGAGCAGAGGAGGTCAATTTGGAGTGAGGTAGTGGGGCCGGAGCGCTGCAGAAGGGGCAGCAGCCATGGGGATGTCTCCATCAGCCTCTGGGCAAAGCCCTTCCCAGCGGAGGGGCAGTGGAATGTGCTTTGCCAGGGTGTTTTCCAGCTTTTTTCCATTTACTGTCAAGAAAGGGGCCAGTAAGGGCCAAACTGTGCTGCACTCTGTGCTTTTGGATGAGGCACGCGTGAAGGAGGGCTGTGCAAATTTGCAAAGGAAAAACTCAACCGAAGAGGAAGAAAAAAAAACCAACCAAAAACCCCAACCATTTTTCTTGTAATGAATCGGGCCCGTACACTGCAGCGCAAGATTGATCGGTCTCTACTGCTCCTGAATACAATTCACTACCATTGCTGGATGGAAGTGGCGAACCCAGGATGTCCCTGCCGAAAACCGTCTTTGGATGGAAATGACTCTACATAAAACACCACCGTTCCCAGAGCACATTTCGCCGCAAACGTGAGCGGCGGCGGGACCGGGGCGGTGACAAACCCATCTTCCTCCTTGAGATCTCAGGGCTGGGGAAGGGAGGCGGGGGGTCTGTGTTTTGATTCAGTTTTGGGGTTTTTGCCAGTTTTGTGCACACAGGCAATTTTGAGGCTTGAAAGACATTTCCAAACACCATACTGCTCTTTAAACTTGCCAGAAAGGGTGTTGTTAATTTAGGGTTAGATTTAGTTTTGTATTGCAAGTTCAAATAAAAAACCAAAAAACAGAAAACCAAAACAAAACAGAAAACCCAACGAAAGAAAAACCAAAAAACACTCAAATTAAAGACAAATGATTTTCAGGCACAGAATTGATCAATGCTCAGTTCAGTTGTAATGGGCACCAAAAGCACTCCGATTAAAAAAAAATAAATAATAATAATCAGGGAAGCAACGTTAATCCAGCCAAACCCTCTGTGCCTTGCTAAGGGGCAACTCACCAGGTCTGTTTGCACGTAAAACAAAACCTGAAGGGCAAAACATGAGGAAGAGGCAGAAACAATGAAGTCTGTTTTCCCGAAATCATATGCAAAATCAATCTCTAGGTTTGTTTTTCTTTTCTTTTTTTTTTCTCCCCCCCTCCACCATGAAGGGGCAGTAGGAAAAGCTGGGAGATGGGGAATCCCCACAACCAGTCTGGCAAGTCACCCCTTAGGCGCTCTCTACATGCCACAAGATGAAACTGGTACAGATAATCCTTTGTAGCCTGCAAGCAGTGCCAGTTTGCATGGAACGGAGTTCTCCTGGTGTCTTTCTTTGGCCTCCATGGCATCAGGCTCACACTCGAGACACACCTGGGCCTGCGCCCTCCTCGTTAGCCCCTCACGCGGTGGTTTGGTCGGGTCTTTTCAGCAAGAGCCCGGTGAATCCACCCGGGGGCTGCCAGAAAAGCCACCGAGAAACCCCCGCTTCAGGACTGCGCCATGAGTGAGCTGGAAACCACTGCCACCGCCATGTCCTCCGCTCCGGCGCCTCGGCCGTGAAAGCCGTTGAGCCGGGGATGGCGGCTGCGGGGCCGGGCAGGAGGCACGGGGATGGCAGCGGCTCCATCCCGGAATGATTTGGGCAGGTCGGGGAGCCAAGATGGCGGCCCCGAGCCAACAGCTCACTGATGGCTCTACTGACCACTTAATTACCTGCGCAAAGCACTAATTCACGTGTTGGGCTAAATTTAAAACCTAAGGTAGTAACGGCAATTGGCAACGATTTATTTATTTCCCTTAAGGGGAAAAAAATAAAAGTTTTCAGAAGGACAGGAAGAAAAGCTTTGGCGTTCCCCATGAAGGCAGGCCAGGGTGCGAAGCGGGCAGGGCCAGAGAGGTGCCAGCCGCGCTTTGGTGCCGGCAGCGCGAGGGACGGCGTTCACCTGTGTGGGTCGGGGACACACTGTCCCCGAGGGGACACGGTCCCTGGACGCCGGGTGCCCCACGAAGGCCAACCCTCGCGCCGGCGGCGGCCGAGGAGGCGAGAGCGGCTCCGGGCATGGCGGGAGCGCCCGGGGCCGCCGCCGCCCCCTCGCCCCAGCGCCAGCTTTCCATGAGAAACGAAACCTTTTTTTCAAGACCGCAAATCGATTTTTTATTATTTTTTTTTGGGTGTCCTTTATAACCTCGAATTTAAACCAAAGAAACAAAGAAACCAACATAATAAAGGAATAAATAAAGAAACAAATCAGAATATCTACCCTGGTTTTGGCAGTTCTTACGCCAATCTCCTGCAAGGTGCTCCAGGCCCCGTGGCCTCTGCTTGTAGTTTGGGTTTGGTTTGGGATTGATTACTTAGTTCTTATATATCTTTTTTTTATTATTTTTATTTTTTTTTTTATTTTTGATCATTTGTTTTCAGGTCCCCAGGATAAGTGTGAGGAAAATCAGAGAAATGATGGAGAGCTGCAGCCACACAGAATACCGACAGAGCTTTTACCTGACCCTGCACTCTGAGGGTTTGCTCTTCCACGGGCCCCCCTACCTGATCCTCTTGCTGCCGCCACGGCTGCCGCTGCTACTGGTCCATAAGCCGCTGCCGGAAAACCTGGCCGTGGAGAAAAGGAGAAGGGTAAAGAAAGAAGCCAGCGGGTACCGCGAGTCTCTGCAGGGCGCGGGGTGGCCGCCGAGGGCATGGCGTTTCCAGAGGTCGCCATCCCGGCTCTCCGTGCCATCAACGGGCACCGTCTTTGGACAGAGCCGAGCCCTCGCCGGGTGCCCGCTGCCGGTACAACGGTGGCCCCAAATCCCCTTGGCAGAAGAGGAAGGCGGTGCCAGGCCATGGCACGCCACGGAAGCCGAGGTGCTGGGGCGGACAGGCTGGTGGCAGAGCCTGCAAGCGCTCAGCTCACGTCTCCGGACTCTCCAACGGCCAGGGTCAGGCCGCTCCGCAAAACAACCGGGGAATTATCTTCTTGTGCTTATTTGCAAGTGATAATAACGTGCTGATCTACAGACATAGCAGTAAATGGAAAATATGAGGAGGTCCTCATGTCAAGATCACAGATTTGCTGGGATCAAGCAGAAAAAAAATTCACTGGAATGTAATTTAAAAAAGAAGGAAAGAAAGAAAGAAAAAAAGCTTTTGAAAGCAAAACAGCCGCAGATCAAGGAGCTCTAAGACATACACCCTGCTACAGGGGGACCGAGCCCTTGCAGATGAATGAAATGCTGCTAGCAAGATTGCAGATTTAGTTTCTTTACATAATTAATATTCAAAATATCTGCCAGAGGCTCTGACTTTAAATATATATATTTTAAGAGGGCAGCCACAAGGCCCAGGTGATCAGCAAGGACCCCAAACCCTCTTGCTGCAAAGTCAACCCAAACCCTCGGAGATTCCTGATCTCTGGGGAGCTCCTGGTGCCCGTTGGGAGAACCCCGGGGTTGTCACCACGACAGGACCTACCCCTCCAGCGGGCTCCAGGGCTTTGATCACAGCTGCTTTGCAATGCTGAAGAACCACAGAAAAACAACCAAGGCGACAGAAAAAGAGGACAGCGAGCTCCAGGAACGGAGAGAGCGAGACCCCGAGAAACCAGCAGACTACAAGCCCGCTACCTCTAGCGCTATCGTCTCAGCTACAGGTAATCTACCAGGGGGAAAAGAGCAGAGAACAACTAGGCTAGAATGACTTGAAGCTACTTAAAACATCAATTAAAAAAAGACATACTTGCATTTAAATATGGTAATAGGGCTGTTGGGGGAAAAAAAAAATAGTATAGGTAAATGTATGCACAGCTACCCCAGGCTGCTGTCTGCTGCTGCTCCCCGTGCGCACAGCCCACGCACCGCACAGCAAATCCTGCTCCTTAACACCGATGTGAACCTGTTTGTTTTTATCGTGCTGATGAACTGCTACAACCTCTGTGGAGGGGGATGCAGGGGGGAAGCACATCCGGACCGGGGGATATTATAACCAAATGCCCAAGCGTTAAATTCCCTCTTGCCGGTGATGGAGCCATCGACCCTGGTTGGGTGCCCCATATACATTTAGGGCTGGAGCTGCGATATCCTGGAGTGAGAAGACCTCGGTGTTAGAGACAAACCAACCTTCAAACAGCAGCAGGACAAGGGCTGAGGCTCTGGGGCTTCATTTTCATGCAGAGCCATGCCTCGGCCAAGCCCCAAGCCCTCCTGCCGCGGGTCAGGAGAGAGCAGAGCTGGCACCGTCCCTACAGCCTCCGCTCCCTGCCCACCGCAGCGCCCACCCCAAGAGCAGAGTCCTCAGCGTTCCCATGGCACCTCCAGGACCAGCTGGCCAACAGCAAATCTCTCATTTGGACGCTCCAGGGGCTCCCTAAACCATCCGTAAAGGATCAGAGGAGTTGTGGATTTTCCACGGAATAAAATGCCTCTGCCAAAAGCAATCAAATACCCTTCAAATCACCAAGCACCCCCTGAAAGCAGCATAAAAAACAGGGCTGGAAAGTTTGTTTCTCTTGTTCAACTGCCAGGGACGCTCAGTATCTATTTGAAATGCAGGACAAAAAGTTTTGCCATGCA
Source organism: Calidris pygmaea (assembly GCA_003697955.1). Lineage (NCBI taxonomy): Eukaryota > Metazoa > Chordata > Aves > Charadriiformes > Scolopacidae > Calidris > Calidris pygmaea. Next base: position 1,139,468 of record QJSC01000126.1, read on the forward strand.
AAAAGAAGAATGAAATAACAAGGGTGGAGAAGGCACTCCACAGAAAGAGCCCAAACAAAGGATCTGTTATTCCATTCCAGGGGACAGATGTGTAAAAAATTAATCCCTCTACCCCCAAAAGAATGCTCTTATCCCAATTCTGAGATAAAAGCCTCTGCGCGACATGGCACTGCGAACAACTCAAGCCGGGCACAGGCGGAGCAGCAGCACCGTACGGTTCCAGGAGCAGGAGGTGGGAATCGGGATTGATTATCAAGATTGGCAAAACCCTGCTTACTGGTACAGACTCATGGGCTGGCTCCATTGCTGGAGGATCCCTAAATCAATCCAACGTCCTGAAAGTAATCAATCCTCCCTCACTGCAATTACATTGTCCAGGCACGGCATTAATCAGCTCGTTCAGCTGAAAACAAATTTCCCCGTCATCACGCTGTTGAGCGGCGTCTCACACCAGGGCTAACTTCCCTTTGTACTTCGGTGGTTGTTCCCCCCACACCTCGCACCAGTGGTCGGCAGCCAACACTGTCCCCACATCACAGATGGGATAAAAGAAGGCACAAAGAAGCAAAATGACTTGAGAAAGACATTTGCAGAGAGCTGAGGGCTCTTGCACGTTCTGCTCAAGCCCCACCACTGAGCTCTGTAATTTCCCTCGCACCACCCCTATAGCATTATTTAAGCACTTTGGTCACACTTATTATTCCCTGCCATTGTTTATAAACTTCTACACCAAGGAACAGCACTACAGGAACATTGCAATTAATATTGAACCTACTTCAAGAACTGCAAGAAACTTCAACCTCTAGCACCCTTCTGCCTGTGCTGTCACAACAGAGCAGAGAACAAGGCTAGAGTGACTGTATTAAAATTTGAGAGCTGAGGTATGGGTAGATCTTCAGTGAAGAGGAAAGCATTAGCTGATTTCCCCCCACATGGAACCTGGTTGTTACCGGTCCCCCAGACCCCAGTGCCACTTTGGCGAGGCTGTGTGCCCACACGCATTGCCCTCCCCGGGCATCAGGGCTTAAAACAGGGCAAAATGCAGCTGCTGAGACCCAGTGGCACCTTCCTGGGTTCTCCTCCCTGGGCAGCAGCAGAGATGGACGTGATCCATCCCACTCTGACCGACGGCGACCCTGGCACGGAACACTGGGGACACCTCCAAGGGCCAGAGCATGGAGCAAGGAGAGGCATCAGCTGGCAGAGCCCGGTGTGTGACACGCCAGTGCCACCGTTTCCCCTTAGCAATGCCTGGGAAGTGCAGGTTTCTCTAGTAAACAGAGACGTGGCTTTGGGGATGCAGGAATGCTGGCCGCAGGGGGGACCCCAGGCACCACGGAGGTATCAGCAGGCTCTTTGCACCCTGCAGCCAGCCCCCGAGGGGCCTGCATGCTCCTGGCTCGTTTTTAATGAGTGACTTGGACAGGGTGCCAGGAATGGGCGCCTGGACCATGAGCGCCTTGAAGTCAAGGGGAGCATCAACCACAGCATGCTCTGGATCCCACCCCAGTGACGATCCCACCGCTGGTGCCAACTCCGCTCCCTCCAAGCCCTCTGCTCTTCTCAGCCAATTGGGAAATCAAAAGGAGGTGGAGGGAGAGATCAATTCATTCATCGTGTTTAAGGCGCTCCGATTCCTGCTGAAACGATCCCTGTCCTTCTTTGTGTGTGTCCACTGCTTATAATTGCCTAGAGAAAATGAGATACCAAAGCTGTTCAAAGGGACAGAAGTGCCCACTTTAGGCACTGCAATTAGAAGATATTTTACAATAACTGTTTTGCAACGGGCTCGCACACTGTCCAGGAAAGCCCTGAGGATTCACATCAATTTCATGCTCTCTTATTGCTCCGAAGGAGCTCAAGCCAGTATTTGGAGTTCAATTTTTCACAGATAAATTTTTCTGCTTCCTGCATCAATCGTTTCACTTTAAATACTGAAGCAGCCTCGTGCGAGGGAAGATGGACACATCTGGTTTTAAACGCTCTGCTCTAAGGGTCACAGATTTAGCCAACGGCTGGATGCAAGAACCTGCTTTCTCCAAGGGATAGGTAGGTTTGGGAGAGGGGGCACCGAGGGGTGCACACCTTTGGGCAGGCAGCGCCCAGCCCCGCTGTCTGACACTCAGCATTACCCAGCAGAGAACACCGAGAGCCCAGGATTTAGTGGATCTTCCAGGGGCTTTGTGAACAAATCTGGTGAGAGCAGGGCCAGTCCTTATGGGGGACTTGAGGGGCTCCCAGCGAAGGGCGCGCTCCCTCCACAGGTCTCTGTCCTGCTCCATCTCCCGCTCCAGTGGGATCATTCCCTTCTCAAACCACCGATTTCTGCTTTACCCCAGCCTGAAGCTGGTTACAAGGCAACCAAGAGGAAGTGAAAAACACAAGAACCTTTTTACACCCCCTTGCTCCACACACGCTGCCAGGACGTCCTCGCGTCCAGCCCATGGTTCTTCTATGAGAAATCACTGACTGCTTCACACCTGCTCAGCTCTCTTCAGCACCCGAAGACCCCAAATATCTTGTGTCCCCAAGGAACACAAGACCCTGTCCTCTACAAACAGCCAGACAACAGGAATCAAACCAAAAAGAAGTCCCAAAGATCATGAAATTACTTCTTACATCAAAAAATACCATCCAAAGAATTTCTCTGCTTCCAATGGCTAAAGCACTTGGGGCCCACAAGGTTGTATGTTTAGACTTTAGCAATAAGCACATGGATTTAAAACAAGAATAAAACCAGAAGCTGAGATGCTCAAATCACCATCTGACTCCAGCACCAGACTTCAGAAAATAACCAAAATCATGGGACGTGCATGGAGAATGAAATAAAAGCCACCAGAAAACTGTGCCTAGTGAGCAAAATCCTTCCTCTCTGTTTATGGATTGTTGGGAGTATTTGCACACTGAACACGCCAGCTCAATCTTGCCAAGTCCCCATGTCCCTGTGGGGCGTTTCGGAGGCCCCAGGCAGGAGGGGATTGAGCTCGGAGGCTGCATCCTCCCCCAAAACACCTCGCTCCTGATGCCGACGGTGCTCCCCAGCCCACTGATCCCAACACTGGTCGTTCAGGAGGTTCACTTGATCTCCAGGAAAAAAAGTGCCAAGTCTGGAATATATACAATCGTCTGCAGGTTGAGTGGGAAAAGGAGAGGGGGAAACTGATATCCTCTTTTCAAACACCGTTACCAGCAGCTTTGATCAGCACAGAAAAGCTTCGCGAGGCTCACAGCTGTCATTTCAAATGGGTTCTCGCTTGCATTATTCTTTCCATTAGGCAGCGTTATCCTCTTTGTAGGATCTTTAGGCTTCATTTCAAAAGTATCAGAGACTCGAAACCATGAAGCAGAAGAGCCTGGTAGCCTTTTTTTTTTTTTTTTTTTGAAGGCAGGCAGGCGTGGGTCCAATTTACTGGACAAAAATGTAGTCTTTAATGGTGAGCACGCACAAGGGAAAGCTCCATCCCAAAACAATCCCTTTATGTTTAAAACCTTCATCTTTCAGACTTCTCTGTCTCAGATTCCCCCTCCCTTTCTATAGGAAAACTAGAATGAGTTAGAAAAAAACCTGAAACCGTTTCAAGGTTTAGATTAACAACTGAATGCTCAACATTTAGAGAAGAATATATACCCAGAGAAATCACATTTTAGCTAGAACCGGTGATTCTACCAAATTGGGATTCTACCAAATCACTCATGACATGTTATCATTGTTTAGCAATTAACATTGTAGAGCAATTAACTCTTTGGGATTTGATTGAGGACTCTACTGAAGCTCTCCCAAAGTCCACGGGAAGCAAACATGGAGGCAGCTACAAGCCCTGCTTGAAACATCCCACGTTTCCCACCAGTGGCCCCAGTTTGTCAGTTTAAAGAACTGGGAGAACGTGGTCCACCCAACAGCAGAGAGAAGGGCCCAAGCAAGGCGCAGGGCAGACCTCCATGGAAACGGAGAGTTTCTCTCTTCAGCTTTTGATCAATTCTATTAACACTTTTAGCATCTCCCAGCCCGCTCAGAGCCCCTTATTGTGACAGCCCCATTAAGTGTTTCCCTTTGTCTTTATACGCTGCATTACATCAAGCTTATTAAAATCTATTTCACCAGGTCAGAAAATTAGCGAACTTCAGATAGAGCACATGATGCATAATGGAAAGCTCATTAAGCAGCCCACCGCGTGATTCCAGGCACAGTCACCCCCTGCTCTAAACGTACGCTGCGTGGCCAGATTCTGTAGGAGAATTCTCCACGTCAGACACCCCTAACGCGCTTCACACCGGACGCCTGTTTGCAGATGGATGTTATTATGAACAAATATTTCTGCTTTGGAATTTCAACAGAACAATAAAACCCAAATATAGTTAATTTAAAATTTGGCACTTCCACTTTATGTACAGTAAACGACCCATTTTTCAGCTGTTTACCACTCTCAGGCCACGGGTTTTGAAATGAGAATGATGCACTTTTGCCCAGTAATTACTTTATGCATCAGTGAGACAAAGCCTTGTTTGTCTCCAAATTATCATTCTGTGGTGTTTCAAGTGTAATAACCCTCTTGCAGTTATTTCACCGTACAGAGAACTGGGAAACTTCTCAAAGGCAAACAGTTCATCCTAAGAAAACTACTTATTCAAAAAAACTGCAAACCAAAAAGCAAAAGCTGGTGGCTGCTTTATTTATTCTACTTAAAAACTGCTCCTACCCTATAGCAGCTTCAGGGCGTCCGCTACACTTCCCAAATGTGTCCTATGAAAACTATACCTCCCACCACCCAACACTCAAACTCAGTATGTAATTTGGATTCTCCCTAATTTAGTAACCGGTGAAACACAGAGAATTACAAGCTTCAAGTGAATGCAGCTGATGTGGATGAAAGAGAATCTCAACCAAATCGCTTCCTAAAAGCAAGCAATTCTGTTTAATACTAAGTTGATCGCTCCAGTGAAAGCATTTCTCATTTTAAAGCCCAAAGCCAAACATTTACTATCGATTTTTAATAAACAAGGTGAGTATAAATGAAACGATGGCTGCAGGGGGAGGAATACCTGCAAATTCCCTGTACCCGAGCTGTCAGGCAGCGCAGCAGCTCTGAATTTCAGTCACCTGCTGCGGGATGAACAAGGGCAGGTTAGATGGAATCGCATTAAAGCATATATTTAAAGTTCAGCAAAGTGGCACTGATTTGCTTCAAGCTTCATTTCAGTTGCTTCGATGGTACAGAAAACGAGCTATTTGGTTAAACTGCTTGCTTAAATTTTTATGAATGATCTAAACTATCTGGGTAAGTATTATTAGAAGACAGATCCTTGATGATGAACAAAGGCATAAAAAGAACTCATGTCTGGAGGTTGAAGCTGGAAAAACTCAACGCAGACAAGAGGCAACTATGTAAAAGAGAAGATAATTAATCAGAGGCAGGGGTTATTAGAGGGTAGGAAATTCTCCACAACCTGCGAGTGCCGAAGTCAGAGTGAATGCCCCTCTCAGAGAGACACCGCAGCGCTCCAAGCGCTGGCAGAGAGGGGCAACTTCCCGCTGCCTTTGCTGGTGGAACCACCACTGGGAACTTCATAATCCACGTTATAGGAAAGGTCAGAGGAGGGGATTGTGGTGCCAAGCCCAGAAACCTTTAGGGCATCACCACAGCCCAGACCACGTATTACTGCTTCTGGGCAAAGGACTTGGAAGCAACTTAATTACCAGCTTGAAATCCTACTGCTAAATGTGATTGAAAAACATTCACTTGAATGTTTTTTGTGCTTTAAGGGGACTAATCTCTTCAAGTTCTTTGCAACCCCCAGCTCCTCATTTTTAACAGCTTTACACTTAAAAATTGTATTTACAGAGGCATAAGGCGTAAAAGCAGCGTAGCAGTCACGCTCCCGCTCACTCAGGCCCTTAGAATTCCTTACATTTGGCATTACCAGATCTCTTTCTTCTTTCTATAGGGTCATCCATGTTTCTTCCATACACACGTATTTGCGTTCTGCCTCTTTACTCTTGTGAATAATTATTCTCATTACACTTCCCCGTTGCTGCAGCTGTGGCCTGGGCGCAGCAGAAGCGATCACTGGGGAGCTCTGCTGCTGCAGTTACCACCCCAAAATGTTGCTGGGTATTTCTTCCCTTTTCTCTCCTCCCTGTCCCTTTACAATAGGGAAAAATAACTAATTTTCAGGGCAACGACCCTGAAATTTTAAAGTCTGCCTCGAACTCCGTGCATGGATCAGCGAGCAGCTGAGAACAGGACAATCAGCATCTGAGTTCAGCGTTCAAGATGTTCTTATTGCTCAAGCAGTTATTCAAGGCATCAGTAGAGAAAAACCTGACGAAGGAGGTGGGCAGGTCTGGTGCTCAGCCAGACGTGCTGCCTGGGGAACCGCAGGAGCAGCCTCAGTCGCGCAGCGGGGACGGGGCAGGAGGAGGGGGACAGGCAGCACTGCTACTCACCACGCTCTGCGGCCACTGACGTTGGCGGAATCTGGACCACCCACTCTTGAAAACCTCACCTTAAATTTGACATCCAGCAGATTATTTTAAGGACTGGGGGAAATGGGAGGTGAAAAAGGAATTTTACACAATTCTCTGCAACATTAAAAAAAACATGTGCCTAAGAGGCAAAGGTGCTTAAGACTCAGGTGCTCAGACTCAGGGAACGACAGCTCTAGGTGCCATTTCTTCCCTGGGTCAAAACAAAAGCTACCATCATCTAAGGAAAACTGGAAGGAGTACCTTCTTGCTGGAAATTTATGGGCTTTGCTATATTAATTTCTTGGTTTGCTGTCTGCAGTTCCAGCTGCTCCTCAGGCTGGGGATGCACCTGCAACATGAACAGTCCTGCCCTCTGCCCAAAGAAGAAACCCCAAATCTTAATTTTAAAACAGGTCCAGTTTACAGTCTTTGTTTTCACTGATGGAGGCTGAAAGGGAGAGGTTTGAAGAGCGGTAATTAAGGTGGTTCTAGCAGATTTCAAATGCACTTTGTAAACCACTTTATGCCATGCAGATGCAGTACTGTGTTTTAGGTGAAAAAAAGCATGCAGCGCCGGGGTGATCAGAGCAGAATTTAAGCAGTTAAGAAAGGGTTAGACAAAGAAGCGAGAAACATTTCCAGCTTCATCTCACACCTCTTACTGTTACAAGGCTTAACTAACTAAACAGACAATTTAAAATATAGTTTGCATTTCCTCCTCCTTTTCTGCAGCTGCCAGAAGTGTCTTAATGTTAATTTTGATCATTAAAGTATTATGACCAGACAGACTTTGCTCCCATTACTAAGTGTTATACAAGTCTCGGACTTAAAAAGACTTGAAAGAGTGTTTTACAGAGCTGACTCCTATTAACGCTAACTTCTATTGGTAACACAGCTGTGTGTAGGTGACATCTCCACTTTAAACCCCCTTCACACCCCCGGAGCAGCCGGGTGCTCGTGGACACGGGGACGTGGCTGGGGGCTGTTGAAGCACCAGGAGCATCACGCCAGGAGCCGGGCTGCGGCTGGTGCCAACCGGCAGAATTCCAGCTAAATCCCGTGCAGGAATTCAGTTTATGCTCCTTCTGGAGCTGAACCACCAGCTCCCAGCCCTGGCCAGACCACGCTCCCCGTGGTGAAACTGCACCTCCCCGGTCGGACCATCCTGCACCACCACCCCTTGCTGCAGACAGACCCTCAGTGTTGCAGGATGGGGACGCTACAAACACGCTCTTTTCCTCCCCTTCCCGCTGGACTCTCCTTAGGAGGTTGTTAACCACGAGCGAGAAACCTGCACAGCAAGATAATTTACAGCTTCAGAATATTGCTGGGTGTCCTAAATAACAGATGAGGAACCTCCTTACCTCACCTCCTCTCTCAGACCTCCAGACAAACATCACAAATCACTTTTACACGAGAATGCCTTCCTGCCCGGCCAACAAGTGAGCAGATTGTGACAGGTATCAGGAAAGAAACTAAATTAAGCTCAACAGAATAACAAAAAAATGATTTCAAATGCTCTGATAATAATGAAAATCATCAGTTTAGACTTCAAGCAGATCTTGCGTTGCATTTTCACAGCACGGGCACTGCAGAAGCGTGACCCAAGGCTGGGCTTCGTGGACTACGGAGCACCGTTATTAATCAGCAAGTCTATTTCCCTGAGCTCTGTCTGAAAAGTTTGTGAAAATATTTGTTTTTCCCACCTCTCCCCAAATACAAAGGTTTTAATAAGCTTTAACAAACATACAAGCAAACAAACCATTAATTAGACCAAAAAAAATTAAAATTCCTGAGCTGAAGACTTCTAAGTAACTTTGACAATCCCCAGCCATCCAGGTAATGATGGAACAAAGCGTAACTGAGACAGTGATGGCACCGCGGGGTCTGCACCGAGGAACCGGCTGCCACCCCAGCCAGGGACCTCCTCACTGCCACAAAGAGTTACCTGATTCTCCTTCCAATTTCCAAACAGCAGCAACAGATCCCTGCAGGGGAGCGCTGAAAGGTTTGCAATGGGGGTTTCTAACACGGTTTATGGGTTTGATGCTTCAAACCCACCTCGGTGGCTGGCAGGGACCGCACTGACCGCAGCGGTGGAAGACGAGACTGCTGGGGACACCGCAATTTTAACAGGGGGTCACTCCCGGCCCCCCAAATACAAGTGCATTGTCGGCTGGTTTGCTTTTAATTTTTGCTGTAAACACACCTCGTATGTAACCGTTCGTCTGCAGGTTCTTCAAACACTGGGTCACACGCTCTGAGTGATGGTTGTTTTATTCTTTTATTAAATGGTCATTGGTACTGGTTATTTGGGCCGTCCAAACCAAAATATTAAAACTGCAAGCTAAGAGAGCAGCAACACAGCATGTCCGTTGTAAACAATTTATTATTATTTTCTACCTCAGTTACTTACAGGAAAAAAGTCATAAAAAAGAAAAAAAAAAAGGAAAAGCACAGATGGACTATTTACAAAAAATGAGAAAATTCACAATAGCCGAAATGTTTGCAAATCATGCACACTAAGACAAGTTCACAAAAGCAAAGCAATTCATAGCAAAAAAACCCAAACAAAATAATAAGAAGCCATACAGATTAAAAAAAGCTACTGCCTGCAGAAAAGTAAAAAGAAAACTAACCAATTATTACATCAAGCATCTTTAATGAAATGAACAGCATAGCCGTGTACTGTAGAGCCTTTGACACTGACATTTTAAACAAGTGGATTAACAAACATTAAAATGCATTACAGTTCTACTGTAAGCATGCAATTTACTTCTCACAAACTTATAAAAATGGGTAGAAACACTTAAAGAAAGCCACAATTTAAATACGGTGCGCGTTTTCTACCCAGAAGCCCAGAATCTGGTTAAAAGTGAAGCCAATGGCCGGAGGCACTCTCCCTCGCAGAGGTTTGCAGCTCCTCTGCCGCAGGGGGGGAGATGAGGAGGCGCGACACAGCTCGAGCTGGCCGGGGACCGCTCGTCCCTCTTGCCAAAATTTCAGTGAATTTGCCCATGATTTGCAAGCGAAGCCCGGAAGCAGAAGCAGGGGAGAGCGTCGCCGCCGCGGGGGCGGCCGGTGGCTCGGAGCCGGGCAGGGCTGGCAACCGCCTGAGCCCCTTTGGTGGCCTCCAGCCACGGCCCTCGCACGGTTACGGCAAAGGAGCCACCGGCCCAGAGGGAAGGAGGAGGGAGGAAAGAGGCGTGGGGCTGCCACGGCTGCGGCCGCCAGCGCCACAGGGTCACACCTGCGGACACAGGGCACTCCCTTCCAGTAATTAAACCCTGCGTCGCTAACGATCCCAGCGACGGGAGACTTTTGTGCTACTACTGAACGTCTCTACGTTAAAAAGCGCCAACATCTCTCTTTGGGGCCGCTTCTAAGACCCAATCATCAGTTTTGCTTCCTTGATGAGAATTATTTATAAAAAGTTTGTGAGAAGTCATGCCTTCATAACGCCCCTATCCCCAATCCCTGTGAGTTACATTCCAAGTGGGCATTAAAAACTCATAACAAAGCAGAGGAAAAAAAATTAAAATAAAAAATAAAATAAAAAGCAAACTCAAAGCAGTGAGGATATGGAGCCTTTAAAAAAAAATAAAAATAAAATAAAAAGTCCAGTCAATCAAACCAGCCAGTAAGAGCAGCAATTTTTCAGTGGACATTGATATTAAGCATGGACCACCCAGGCTTTTTCTGTCTCTCTCTC
>QJSC01000126.1:1149801-1202553 GCA_003697955.1 Calidris pygmaea
TATTTGTCACCTCGTTTCACTTGGACAACCATAAATAGCAAGAGGACAGTACAACTCAGATGGGCATTCAATTAGGTATTTTTTTCAATTAAAAATGTACCTAGCGTAACCTGAGGAGGAACCGGACTGATGCCCACCCGGGGCTGCAGCGGGACAGCTCGGACACGACACCCACCAGGGACCACCCCGCTCCACCCCGAGCTACCGCGGCGCGACACAACCCTACTGCGGGAAAAACCACTGCCAGGTCTCTGTACCCAACCACAGGAATCCGGCTGCGTATTTCTATGTTTTATGTGTGTATTTACACTTATACACACCCCGCGGCGGCTGCACCACCACCGCTGGCCGGGTACCGGGGGGTGGGAGGCAGCTCTCGGGCAGGCTGCCCAGGATGCTCCTGCAGAAACCACCAAGGATCTTCCTTTTTGAACCACGACACCAAGCATTTGGCCACGACAACTTACTAAAAAAAGCAGATTTCAGATTTCCCTCCGCCGGGTTCGCACGTGCCCTTGTCTCACGCTCCAAACCATGGCCCCACGGGCACTTCTGCAAAGCGTCAAACCACGCACAGGGAAGGGTTGGGGGGTTCGGGCTCCTCCGAGGAGCAGGACCATGTGCTGGAACCACAGCACTATTTGTCCTGGGGAAATGAACGCCCTTCCCCACGGCTGATGGGTCTGGCTGTCTACTCCATCCCTTCCCAGGGGTGTCTGTGGGAGGAAGGAGGGCTGGGCGAGCCCTGTGCCATGGACATGACTCCCTCCAGCAGAGAGGGGCGAAAGGAGAGCGGGAAGAACCACCTGAGACATGACAGGACACAACCCCGTGAGAGGCACTTACTCCCACTGCTGTCCCCACGGGGAGAGCCAGCAGTGCTGGCACACCCCCTCCTCAAATCCTGACCCGCTCCCGAAACGCTCCCTGGCACCCCGCAATGGGGTCTTTGTCCCCAAACACTTGCCCCCAGCAAGGGGGACACCCCGTCCTGATGGGCACCAAACCCCGCTCCGTGTCCCCGTGGCAGGGAGGGCTCCTGCGCCCCACGCCGCTCTGACGGCTGGAGTTTGGGAGAGAGGAGCCCCCAGTCACCTGAGATAAACTGCCCAACAACACCAGTAACGGCTCCGACGGCTGTTAAGGAATATATTCTCTGAGCGGGAGTGGAGCAAACCCCAGGGAGAGAGCTTCGGGGCAGGGAAAGCCACACAAGAGGACGGGGGACTCGGCAGCTCCCCTCCCCGGCCCTGCTCCCCAAGGCACAACCCGTGCCTGCAACGAGATGGACCTGCTTTTTACTGGTGACAACCCACTTCGGTTTTCCTTTATGTATTCAATCTCTGCAAGAGACTGAAAATAACTAGCAAATAACTGCAGGGTCTCTTTGGAAAAACCAGGCCCTTAATAAAAATATATATAACGAGGGCTCGAGTCAAACAGTACCTCTGCTGTCAGCTGGCAGACACGTTCCTTTTAGACATGTTTATAATTAAAGCCGTCTAAGCTCTGCCGATTTTCATCATTTAACTTATCAAAGGTGTCTCTCATTTAGCTCTCTCCATACAAATCAGCCGGCACAAGGAGTCACGAGGGCCCGGGAGGGACGCGTGAGACAACACACAAACGCCTTCTGAAGCCTCCTCCTTACGGTCGGGCCTGAAGGGCTGCAGTCCCTGCCCGCCTGGACCTCTGCCCACCGGCCCCAGCGGTGGTGACACCCGCAGGGGAGCTGCCTCGTCACCTCCAGCCGTGTCACCCGCCGCTGCCACCCCTCCCTGCCCGACGCACCCCGGCAGCTCTGCTTCAGCCCCTTCAGTCCGGCTGTTTCGGACCCGGCTCCGTCTGGGAGCGGGTGGGACGGGTGGGGAAGGGGCAGAGGAATTTACAGCAGAGCTCCAGCATCTGTGAAGTTTAGAAACTGGAAAAAAACCAACCCTACCAGCGCTCTCTCCCTTGGTGTCATTAATCCTGCAAAAACCAACTCCACAGAAACTACCGCACCAAGGGCACTGCTCCCCGTATGACGTTAATAAAACACGTGCTCCCAGGGGGATGCTTCATCCTAACGCCCTGGCGCTGGACACGCGGCTGTATCCTCGCCCCAGGTAGAGCCGAGCGTCCCTCCACAGCCTCACCCGTCCCACGGGACCTTCCCCTGGGGGTGGCTGTGTGTCCCCCCCCCGCGCCCGCCGGCGCCCACTGGCTTTCTCACCTACCCCCAGCACAGCTCTGCTCCCACCTCTCCCTTTCCGAGCCGCGGAGGAGCGTGGCACGGGGTGGTGGGACAGCTCGGGTGTGACCCCCGGGACAAATGTGCTCATGGACGTGACCCGGGTCTCCTCCCCGCGGTGCCCGGTGGGCTTCAGCCGTCAGCGAGCCCTAAGCACGGCAGCGGCGCGTTGCTCGTTCCGGCCGCCCGGGACACCCCAGGGTGAAAGGGAAGGGGACTGTGCCCCGAGCGGGACCTGCCGGAACGGGAACGGGCTTTTCCCGATGCCCACAGGCAGCCCCGAGCGCAGCCGCGCCGAGGGAAGGGGGAAACCAAACCGAAGCCAACCCGAACCACCACCACACGGCTAGAAACTCCTCTGTGAGTTCTCGACAGAGAATCTCGACAGAGAACACAGGAAAGCTGGACTTTTCACTCCAAAACTCCACTCGTAAAGAACATTCACTTACCACAGGACAGCGTGGGAACGTGTGTGCGGGTCTGCGTGTCTGTGTGTTTATCTCCATGATACATGTGAAAGGGAAAACCCATCAAAGGGAGGGTAGTAGCTCTTAAATGATCTCTGTTGCTTCATGTTTTAAGTTAAGAAGTTTGTTTTCAAATAACCAGTACCAATTTACACGTCAGTAAAAATGTATTTAGAATATGTATCTAGAAATATCTTGTTTTAAAACAGTAAAAAAAAAAAAAGCTTGTTGTTGTGTGAGATGCTCCCTGCAGACTTGCCTGTCTCAGCTTGCAGCTAAGGATTTAAAAAGAAAAAAAAGAAAAAAAAAAAAAAAGAAGGAAAGAGGGGAGAAAAAAGTAAATCTGCAAATGAAATGTACGTACCTGGGAACTGATAGCTGTAACTTGGGGCAAATCCAGGATATCCTCGGCCATACGTTGCAACAAAATTCGGGTAACCTTGATCACAGAAAAGTAAAAATAAAAATAAAAAAAAAAAAGAAGAAAAAAAAGAGAGAAAGAAGTTTGAAGATTAATAAAGGCTTTTGGTTTTTAAATACAATGCAAAATGACAGGGAGGATGGGTGAGACTCGCTTTTACAGCAGGTTCTAAACCCCTGGATTTATTCTGCTCATGCAAAACTGCAGAAAGGTTTCATTATTATCTGGATGGGAACATCTCGAGCTGGCCGGCCCCGCGCTCTTCCCCCGCCTGCCTTCGTGCGGGAGACCTGTCACTCAGGTAATTAACATGCACTTTGGTGTCTGAAGTCCAAGGACTGTGCATACTTGTTAGCTGGAAGAGTAAATGCCAAATGCTAAGGCTAAACACATAACACAGGTTTGCTCTGACATTTGGAGAGCTTACAATGAATGTACTTTGCTTCAGAGCTATTGACAGTTGGAGATTAAGGTAGTAGTAATTCTTTATCCCGGGAGTGTGAAGGACAACAGTTAACACATCAAAGAGTTGGAGGCAGCAACAGCAACCAGCCAGAGAGTCAAAGAGCTTTTAATTTTTCTGGAAAGTAAAACCCAGCCAGGAGAACTCTTCCCAAAGCAGCTCCAGAGACGGGGCAGAAACGCGTCCCGCCTTCTCAAGTTTTGTTGCGAGAAAAATACCCCTCGAGATCATTTTGCTAATAAAGATGCCCAAGGAAATGCATTAAGTGGCCACTCTGCCCGCTCTGCCACAGCGGCCGGGGGCACAGGCAGCGTCGGCGGAGGGTGCAGGACGCCCCCCGGGGGGTCTGATGGAGCAGGTACCAACCCACGGGTGCTCGGCTGAGGCTGTCACAGTGTCACCCAGGGCATCCCTCACCAGCCCCATGGCTGTCAGCCCCGACACCCTGCCAGGGCCGAGGGGTTCCCTCTCTGGGCAGCAGGAATGTTCCACACGCTGTGAGCCCCCCGTGTTTTAACAGACCTGTCCTCTCTGGTCCCACCGTGGCTGTTTGCTATGACCAGTACACCAGCCACAAGCCGTCCTGGACACTCCGGAGAGTTCCTACAACCGTCCCCTCACTTGCAGCGCTCAGCATCTCCCGGCTCCGATTGCTTAAAAACAGGAACCACCCTTTGCAATTCCAGTGCAGTAAATGCTGCGTAACGCTCCCGCTGGCTCAGTGTCAGCCCAGGCTCCTCCGGTCCCCAGGAAAGACCTCTCCAGAACAAGAAACCATCAGGAAAAGTTTGCTGTCACTCCCTCTGAAGTCAGTGGACATCTCAGCAGTGACAGTAGCAGCAGCCGAGCTGGATCCCAAAAGCAGCCGAATGCTTCTTCTGGGGGTCTCCTACCCCAGGGCTTTTATTTATTCTTTAATATCCTCAGACATCATACAGCTATTTTTCTGCTGCAGCAAGCCCCTCTGTTTCTGATTAGACTTGTATATACATATAACGTACTACTAATCATAATCTAAAACTGGAAGATAAAAAATGCTTGGCTGAATTTTGATGCCGGGATTAAGCGGTGCCGGGGGAAAGCAGCCCCGCGGCGCCCGGACAGCCTGGCCGTGTGTACACACCGCTGAGCCCCCGCCTGCTTATTTCACAGCTCAACTGCTGGATTCCCTCAGAAATTAATCACCTCTGTCATTAAATCAGATCTTTCAGAGTTAAGCTTTACAAATCTTTTTTCCTTTTTTTTTTTTTTTTTTTAAAAGAACAACAGTATTGATAAATGGATTGTTTGCTAAGTAAGTAGTGCCATTAACACCGCTGCGAGCTGCCCCACGGAAAATCGCTCTGCAGCATCTGACCGCAGCCCCTCTCCTCGCCAACTGGAAAAAGTAAGTTTTATTCTGATTTGAATAACCCCAAAGCAGATCTGTCAGCTCACGACGGCTGGGGGAGGACCGATATGCCCCAGGGAGCAGGGGCTGCAGGTGAGGTGCCCACTGCCACCACCAGCGTGGTGGTGGATGCAACATCCCGCGGTGTTTCTGGAGCGTGTTTCTGGAGCAGGATGCCATCTACTCCGCCGTCCTGCCCCGGGATGCTCTGCGGGGCCAGGGATGCTCCTGCCCCAGGGCATTCGCCTCCAATCCCAGGGCAGTGGCCCCGCTCTCCTCGCCCGAGCCCGGCTCTGCCCGACGGAGCTGCCCGGGGGGGGCTCTTGCTGCATCGCCAGCGCTCAACGCTCTCTAGGTCAGGCAGATGAAATCATAAATTTATAATACAACATTACTTCAATTTTCCTCTTCATTTACTGCTGCAGTGCCCAGCTCTGCTCTAACGAGCCAAAGCCCGATCCGCGCAGGGGAAATTGCCTGGCTGAATATCAATAGCGCATTAACACCATGCCCATGTGGCTGCTTCATCAAGCCAAATTATGGCCACACTGACCTACCCACCACTTCCATTAGATGCCATTCTCACCCTGCGTTGGGCACCGAACAGTTTATTTGCTTCAGCAGTCCTGGGGCATGATCAACCTCTCTAATTATCCCTTGTTGCTAAACCAAAAATCCAAGTTTTGCCTGGATTGCCTCCTCCCAAGCGAGACCCTCCTGTCCGTGGAGGCAGAACTCAAACCAACAACCAAAACCGCTTTCACACCACTGCTCCTGTCTCCGACATCAACGGCAGCAGGTCCGAAGCACTCACCCTGAGGCTGGTTGAACTTCCAGCCCCTGTGCTGGAGCCTTGCCCAGCTCCATCTTGCAGTGGGCCCCATCCTGCCCTGTGCTGATGCTCTCCAGGTCCTCCCCAGGGCTGGTACGTGAGGTGAGAGAGATGGCTGCTGGAACCACCACCCCGACCATGATGGTCATGCTCACCGGGCCATCACATTCTTCATAAAGGCAACACATGATGTGGCCATGGAGTCCACTGCCATCACGGCGTGTGGGCAACCAGGGGGTGCAGGAAGAATCTTCCAGGGGACGGCAAAGGCTCCACTTCCAGGATGAAACCAACCACAAACAGGTAACACTGACTTTTTTACTCACAGTGTACCTAAGGGGGTCATGTGTTAGTGGTGGGTTTGGCAGTGTTGAGTTAATGGTTGGACTCCATGATCCGAAAGGTACCTTCCAACCTGGACCATTCCACGATTCTACTCCTGGTCCTTGATCCCACCCTGGTGGGCCTGATGTAAAACCCGAGCATCGCAGGCGTTCCACAAAAGGGGAAACTGGGCAAAGTGTCCAACTTTCCATTCTGCACAGGGGATCTGCGCCCCCGGAGATCAAGCAGCTCACCAGGACACAGGCACAAGGTCCCTGGAAAGGCAGGAGACCTGACTCCCCTCCATCCCACCAGCACCTCCCGGGGAGAAATGGCTTCTGTGCTCCAAGCGGGGAAGTGTCCACAACCAGGCTATGGAAATCTCTTTTCCCTTTTAAACGTGGTGATGTGAGATGGGCAAAGCTCACGGTTAATATGTGGGAACCCTGAGCACCCTGGGGCCCGGGGACCTCTGCAAAATTAATTTAAATGCTCCAGTAAATGCAAGAAAATTATTGCCTCCCAACGTTGCTCAGTGCAAGGAACGCCAGGCCCTTTGCAAGGAGAGGGACAGTCCTTCAGCCACAGTGTAGCTCCACGCTGCAACAGAAATGCTTGGGGTCTTTCTGAAAGGAAAAGTGCTGTCACCTTGACACCATGATGGCATCTGTGACGTCCCCGACACACAGATGGGAGGGCAACCAGAGACGACTCCTGTACTGTTGCTCCTTGCTTGCTGGCTTCTTTTTTTTTCAAGTTTTCAGACCTGAACAGAGGGCACAAAGCCATGGGGCAAGGCAGTGACCCACGCGTGATGGGGTCTGCACACCAGGACCAGGTGACAGAGGTGAGACTTCTGTGCACATGGCAAGCTTCTTGGCCACCAAACCACTACAGATGTGTCCATTGCTAGCTGAGGGGGACGTGGTGCCTGTTGACAAGCATCCATGGGGCTGGGGAGTGGCAATTCCTGCTGGATAATCTGCCAGGGAGAGAGGGGTGACGGGCACTGAAACCCCTCCAGCCTGTTCCTCACGCAGGGTGGCTAATTCACGTTCCTCATCTCCACCGAGACCATCCGTGTCCCACCAGCAGCCCCAGCCCGAGCCAGCCCAGAACAGTCCTGGAGAAAGGCTGGACCTGCCGGTGCTCTCAGAGTCAAAAAATCCTTTCAGAAGAACACTTTAATTTTGTTCCAATCAACCAAATCATCACAGAAGCGGCTGCCTACGCACCTTTAGACCCCGGCTGCGGCAGGCTCCTTGGGGAGGCTGTGATTAATGAAAAAGACCAACTTCCTTAATAGCTTTGGAGGGAGGCGCTCCCTGCTCTTTCCTTTGGCTTGTCTCATGCTCTCGTTCCTCCGATTCCCTCCTCTGCCCATGAGCAGCATCTGGAGAAGGTGACCTTGAAGAAGGGCTTCTGGAAACAGGTATAAAAATCCTTCCGAGAGCAGCCCAAATGGCTCCGTTTGGAGGCACGGAGGAGGAGGAGGAGGGACGGGGCAGGGCTGACACCGCTCTCCTGGGACGGCAGCAAAAGGCTCGGCTGCAGCAGAGGCTGCCTCTGGCGGTACCTGACTTTGTGTGCCTCGTCGTTTGATGGGTTAATTACACCCCTCTCCCTGTGGGGACGGGCCAGGCAGCTGCTGGGGCTTGGGAAGGAGAGATTGGGGCTCCCGCTGAGCCGCCCATCGGTCCCCTTGGAGCCAACTCTTTGGAAGCGGGGATGTGCAATGGCCATCCAGCCAGCCTCCCTCTCCTGCCTCGCAATCTCCTTGTTTAGCACTTAATTATTTAACACGGTGCCGCTGTAGCAAGCAGAAACTCGGAAGATGACACAAAAAAACCCAGCTAGAGCAGATAATGAAGCATCTGGCCTTCAACACGAGTCAATCATTAATTCTGAGCAAGCCACCCTGATCTGACATCTCAGTGAGACACGTTGGGAGAGGGGCCGGAGCAGAGGTGGTCGGGATGACCTGACCTTCCCCACGGCGGCAGGACGGGGCTTTACCAACAGGAACCCACATCCTGTTATGCAGACCCCGTCGCTCAGGGCTCCTTCCCTTCTTACGGCTCGAAAGGATCTTTTTCCAGCCAGGCAGCCCCGCTGGGAATGACTCACGCCACAGAAAAGGGCTGAATTTTCCCTGCAGGTCACTGGGGAGGACCCCGGCTCCATCCCGGCTGCAAGGAGGAGGAAGGTTGAGGCGTCTCTGCCCGTGGGGAGCAGAAGAGGGAAGATGCTGCCCTGTGTCTTTTTTTGCCCAGTTTGGGGTGAGCTGGGTGGAACTGGGCAGCGAGGCGGCACGCACCACCTCCACCACCCCAAACCTCAGGCACCGCAAGCGGAAAAGAAAGAGAAACAGCAGAAATAAAGTGCGTATTTTGCTCAAGCACACGGGGAGCAACACAGGTAACGAAATCACAGGCTGACTAGAACAAGATAAATATTTTAACCGTAAAATGTAATTTCCAGACACTATGGGGCAGGGTGGCGGTGGAGTGTGGGGACAGAAAAATAGATGATCAGCTGAAATAACCCAATTACACATCCCAGAAATGGATCGTTCCAGCCACGCGAACAGAAGTACTATTAATTCAGAGATAAAGCAAACATGGCAGGGAAGTTTTCCCTATCAAATCAAGTGGTGCCTCAAGTCAGACCCCGCAGCCCAACAGCCCGATGCTCACAGGAACCCAGCCCCCTGACCCCACACCCGCTCCTGGAGCCTTGGGGTCCTCCAGCATCTCAGGGAGCCCGTGGACCTGCTCGGCACAGCTCAGGACAACCCAGCACCAGCTTTTAAAGCTGTTTTTTTTTTTATGTGCTCAGCTTCTGGGACCATCCAAACCCTGGAGACAAGATTCAAAGTGTCCCAGAGGGGCCAGGTACCAGGGACACCAGGCTGGGAAAAGCTCACTTCTGCCTGGGAACAAGCACCTCCAGACGCCCTCTCGTTCACGCACGCTTTAAGGGACACAGCGGGTGACAACCGAGGGAAAGGCCAGTGATACAAAGGGAGCAGAGAGCTGAAAATATAGGGGGTTTTTACAAAATTATGTTGGCAATGGATCAGCAGCATTTTGGCTTAGTAAATCCGAGGACAGAGCATCAAGAGGTTGTCACATTATATAGGAAGAAGAACTATCTAGGCAGAAACAAATGAGAACCAATTTTAACTAAATAGACCTCGTGCACAAATAGAATTTTGCCATTAAATATCATTTATCCCATTTAATTAGTATTTTCTGGACACAATACTCTGGACTGAAATACCGTTCCATCTCCTTGAAACTTGTAATTATTGTTGCGACCTACACTGTTACACAGCTCCCCGCTTTCTCCATCTTGCATGCCATTTAAGAACCGGCAAGATTTTCAATTATCTATGCTGAACTGTCAAAGATACCTTTAAAAGAAGGGGAATAATGTGTGACTCAATTCCTCTAAAAAAGGGGAGAGATCATTTTTAGTCAGAATGAACACACTGCATCTTTCATCATTCTATTTTTGCGAGTAAGAGTAAAACAGGCTATTTAAAACATCCATTTAAATGCAAATTTTTATATTCCGGGAAGGGGGCTGGGGGGGTTAATCATTTACCACAGACAGGATTATTTTCCCCACTCCACCCCATGCTGAAGTTTCAGCCCGGCACCCACGCAGGGGCAGGGATTTGCTCACCCCTGAAGCAACTGGGGGGGACGGGGGACAGGACGGGAGCCGCTGGCTGCGGGGGGACGTGTGGTGGCTCCGGCACTTACCCAACATTCCCATCCCCAGCATAAAAGCGTCCATGGTGTACGGTAATCCACGCGCCCTTCCTCTCGTCCCTGGTGGAAACATCACTTCTTTAGGTTGTGCTTTCTTACATTCTACCTATTGAGCAGAAACATGTACAAATGAGATGCAAATGAATTCCATGTAAATGTCAAATGCAGAAGTGATCTACTTAAAAGGGGGGGGGGGGGGGAGTTTTATTTTTAGCATCTTGCCTCCCCCCCACCGCCTCCCCCTCAAAGGTGAACTTTAAGAATAGTGTAAATGGATTTAAAAGCGCAACCGCGTTACGTCTCTTTAAACACACACAGCAAAACCCCGCCGGAAAGATGACAGAAATGCTGATTTAAGGAGTCGCCGTGTTCCTGGAGGGAAACCCTGCGCTGCCTGCCCTCCCGGCGGCTCTCACGGGCGCGCAGGGAACGGAGGGAGGGCTCCAGCACGGCTCCGTGGCAATCGATAACACAAAATGACTCTTGGTGATCATTACAAAAAGCTTCTTTTAAAATAGGAATAAAGAATCGATATTTCTACCCGGCAGAAAATTTCCGTAAGCCCTATTAATAAACGATCTGCATTCTTTCACTTCCAGTTACTCCTGCTGCCTTCTGAAGTTGCTTAATGCCACCTGAACCACGTTGTGAGTCTCCACCGGCACCTTGCGAGAGGCAGTGACCCAGCCCCGCCGGTGGCAGGACCCCTGGGACCCCCAGGTGCTGCTTCCCAGCCTCTTCGGGGCTGGGAAAAGGGAGAAAATAAAGCACTTTTCCATGCTTTCCAGCTCTGGCACTGCCCGGCTCCCCTCGGCACCGGTGCTACGGCCGCATTGGTAAGTTGGTTTGGAGCTAACCAGAGTTATCCCAACCCACTCCTACGGTTCCACACCTTGGTCTGTGCTCTAAGGAGCAGGAAGATGTGCAGACACACATGGTGTGTGGAAGACGTACGGTTTGCACCACGAGAACTGCTGGTCTAAGGGTCAGGGTCTCGGGCTGAACCCAGAGGTTTGAGCTTTTATGCCTCTAACTTTGTTCTTCAACCAGTTCCCCGATCCTCTTTGCCCCGCTGCCCTCAGCCGTGGCATCAGCCCACAGGAACGGGGCTGCTTGTCCTGGGGGACCAGGAGGGTCGGCTCCGAGCAGGGTGGTGGCTCCCGCATCCCCTCCATCACCCCCACACCAGCGGGCAGCTCCCCCGGGCAAAGCCGGGGCTGCGGGGTATCACGATGCCCGTCTGGGCACCTAATAGCCCGATCGGTGACTGTGTGTTCATTGTCTTATGAAAACCCACTGCCTGTTCCTAGGCAACCCCATCAGCGAAAATTTCAGGTTTATACAATTTTCATTTAGGTAACATAAAGGTTAACTGACTGTAATGGGAGTATTTTAAACAAAACCACCTACTCCTCCCCTTCCTGCTGCAAACCTCCACGCACCGTATTTACTTTGCTTCCTTCCACCGCTTCCCGGAGCTCCAGCGCTCAGGCACTGCCAACGCTGGCAAAGCACACGTTTCCCGCAAACAAGCTGCCCTGACCCAGTGAAGTTTGGAGCAAAATTCTTCTGGAGTTTGTTTTTTACTACTTTTCTGCCCAGAATTGCCTGGGTCCCTGCAGGAGGCAGCAGGAGAAGGGCAGAGAGGGAGCGGGGACGGCTGGAGAGGGGGGGTGTGTGTGTGCATTGTCCGGACACCGCTGTGCACGGGAAAATGGGGAAAATAGGGAAAAAGGGGTGAGAAAGAACAAGAGCAAGAGGGGTGTTGATGAGACTCACTCTGGACATCCCAAAACTTGGGCAAAGCCACAGCAGGGCCAGTAACTCCGAGAGAAACACCCCAGTGAGAGCTGCAGCAAGGACCAGTGTGTCCTCCGGCCAGGGCCACCACTCTCCACACCCCGTCCCCATCACACCCACGGACACCCCCAGGCTCCCACGGGCACGGGACGGTGCGGGCACATTACTGAGAGTGCCACGGCGAGCCCCATGGTGCCCCACAGGGCTCCTGGGCCCTGATAGTGAGACAAAAAGAGAAAGAAAAGGAAACAGAAAACTTTCCATCAGTGAATTCATCGAGCAGCCACTCGCACACCAAGGTGCCGCTGTCGGAGCGGGGCTGGGGACGAGGACAACACAGGACATGTGTGTCCAGCACCCAGCTCCATCACTGCCCCACGGGGACAAAACCTTCAGAGCTTCCCAGAGAGCCTGGATGGTGGGTTTCAGTCTAATTAGGCTATGCCCCCCCCCAAACCTCAGTGCCCCAAAGCCAGCAGCCTGGCTTTACCTCCCCTCTCCATCCACCACCCCTGAGAGCCCAGGGACACAGCGAGCTCTGAAACGGGGCATTTAACAGGAATATGCCGATCTCATTTCTCCAAAAGGGCCCGGGGTGTGTGTGAGCACCACGAGTGTGTCATTTCATTTCACAACCACGTTTTTCGGGTTTGCCACCGCTCCAAATGTCACGGCGGCGGCATTGGTTACACCTCGCGCTGCAAACAGTCGGGATGATAAAAACAATCTAGCCTGGCTCGACGGACAATTAACAGGAAAATGAAGTTTGGATTAGCACCGTTAGAAACAATAACCCAGTAATTAGCTTTTGCAACCACAAAACAGCCTACCGCTGCTCTCTGAAAGACTAGCGTAATTTATGATTTTCACAGCACACGAGGACATAAAGGGAACGGCAGCGAGCTGCAAAGAAGTTTTAACTGGGATTTAAAGGGGAGGAAAAAGTCACCAGTAGGAAAGGAAAATAATTCCTAAGCCTTTGTAAACAAATACACCCCATATTGAGGGCAAGAATATTCTCCGTTACATGGCAGAGGCTCTTTCCCGCTGGGAGGGATGCCACGCAGGACACGGGAGCGGGAGCTCTGCCATCCCTCGGGAAGGGGCTGCGTCACCCCAGCCCCCAGAACATCCCGGGGGGATTTCTACAATCCCCATTCAGCACCGTCAGGCCTTGGGGTGCTGGGCAGAAGCTGCCCATGCATCATCCCATCGGCAAATGGGAAAACGAAGCAGCAGGAGGTGAAGCACCACGTCAGGGAACCAGCGGTGGGCTCAGACGGTGCCTCTTCCCCAAAAGAGGCAGAAAAACTGGGGGGAAAAGGGGCCAGGGCAGTTTTTCTGCGAGAAGCCAGCCCGTTCCTCCGTGGGGAAGGGGATGGAGATGGTCAGAACCAGGGCTACCATGAGCATAAACACTGGAGGCAGGGGGGATGTCACACGTGCGCCGGCAGAGCGGGACGTGCGATGGGGCTTCTCCAAGAGGGAATGGACCTGGATTTAGGAGTCAGCCCTCAGCCCGGTGCCGAATCACTCCCCAGAGCCCGCCCCACGCGGGTGCTCTGCACATAAATCTGGATCTCGCACAGACTTTCAGCTCAGCATTTCTGTACATCTTAATAATTTCCAGATTTTTTTCCGCCTCCCCGGTATGAGGGATGTGCTTCACTTTCAGCAGCCTAACAAAGAAAGTTTTAACTCTAAGGCTGAAAAAAAAAAAAAAAAGCAGGAAAACTAAAATTCACTATTTTTGTTTAGTCTAGTTTGGAGAATTAACGTTACACTGGGGTACTCTTGGGTCAAGCCGAGCAGTCAAAGCCACTAGAGCCCAGGACGGCTGAGATGGGGAGTGAAAAGCTTCTTATACCCAGCGCAACAAAACAGGCTGTCAGCTCTCAGCACCAGGCTGTCTCAAAAAACCCATGGCTAGCAGCTTTCCAGGGAAACCAGGGCTATTTTGAGGAAAGCAGAACGCGCACGATATTCACAATGCACAAAAAAACCCCTATTTTACCACCCAAAGACAAGGCAACTTTGTCTTGCCCGCGCCGTGGGCTTCCCAGCGAGCTGAGACCCGAGCCCCCCGGGGAGCCCACGTCGTCCGTGCCACGGCTAAGCCAGAGCGAGCGCTCCTCTACCAGAGAAACCTGTATCCCCCCCGTATTTGGCCACACCAGGCAACAGAAGGAAGGTTATTAAGCATATTTTAAAAACCCATTAGATCCCTGACAAAGGTGGGGTGGGGATAATGGGGTTAGAAGCTGCTCAGCGTGTTCTCGGACCGTAACAGGAGAGGCTACGGGAGAGCAGAGGAGTCTGCCAGGGTTTCTGGCAATTCATCAATTCAGTTTGTCCCCAAAACGCCTGGTAACAGCAGCGCTGGTGTCCTGTGCGGGCTGGAGAACCCAACCACCCCCGGAGACCCCGGCAAGGGCTGCGTCACGGTACAGCTCAGCAGCTACATCATCTGAAGCACATTCGAGAGCATCGCTACAGAAGGCACCCAACCTGCAGCGTCTGCAGTGTCCTTCAGCTGACAGATGGGCTTTCCAAAGCCACTGCATCTTCAGCCTCACCACCAACAGCAGTGACACCTTGGGGACCTGCCTGCCCAACACCGCCATCCTACCACCCTTACTCCTGCCCTGAGCACTCTGCAGAGAACCTGTCACCGTGACCAGCCTCTTGACACCTCACTGCGGTGACCATGGAGGCTCTCCCACAACACCCAGCCAAGTGTCATCCTCCAGCTCCACAAGCTGGTGGTGATCCTACAGCAGGGAACAACGAGCAGTGATGCTCCCCTGGGACCTGCTGACAACTGGACTCCCCAGTTAGGGACACCTCTAGCCTTGGTGCCCGTATGCCCCACTCACGATGACAACTCCCTTTTGGTAGGTCCTCCAGATGTGTCAAATGAAGGGGCAACCCCAGCTCCAAAGAGTGTCCCAAGGGCTGCAGTAGGGTCCTCAAACCGAAGCTGCCACATCTAATTTCTGGCCACTGGAGGCTGTTTCTTAATTCTCTGGTTACCTGCTTTGAGTGTAAAGCCAGGGTTATGCCCCCATGGAGGGCTGGGAGGGGTGAGGGAGTGAGCTCGTGAGGTCTGCACGTTTGGGACAAAAGCATCAAAACATGCCTACAGCACTCAACTTCCAGCTGAGCACCATGACATCCATCACCCCTGCACCGTGCTCCACACGTCTTCTCCCACCACCGCCACCAGTAAGACACCAGCTGGAGAGGCAGCAGGACCACACACCAGGCCCAACACCACATCCGGGGGTTGACCTCTGCCTCCTGTGCTGTCCAGCTGGCAAAGGACCCGGTGGCTTCTCAAAACGTCTGTGCAAGTTTGGAGGTGGTTTGGTGGCTGCTCGTTGTGTTTCCTCCACTCCCAGTTACTGCAGGGACCTTGGACACTGGCGCTGCCCTCCCCAAGTGGTGCAGAGCTTGGTCCTTCCAGGGATGGAGGTACCTTAGACTATGGATGAAAACCCAAAGGCACACATCTAGATGTGACACACATCTAAAACGTCAGACACAGCGAAGGCTGCCAGTCCAGGGAGAAGCCTGAGGAGCGCTGATACATTACAAAGAAACCACAATGAAAGCCCCACAAAACCCCACCATGAGAGAGAGAAGCAGCCACAGGTGCTACGTGGCATCAAAGCCTATTTTAAAACAGCCCAACATTTTTGTTGGCTGCTCCAGAGTTGGACTTGTGACCCTTCAAGTGCAAAGGGCCAGGCTCGGCTCATCGCCCCGCTCGCCGGCGCCACTGATTACTCCATCCCATTTCTTTTCCACCTCCTTTTGCACCCATGTTTTAGAAAACCACGTTTCTCTTTGCAGAGCAGCCCGCTCACGTCAGAGGAACAATATTCCGGGGACAACTTGTTTGGGTTTTATTTGTTCCCCCCCCCCCCGATGTCTGCAGAGCATCTTTGGCCTCCCACATAAATTCCAAGTTTCATTTATTAAATACCTCTCTGGCATTTTCTTTTCACTTTCACACTGCTCGTTTAATATTACATTTGACATTCTGAGCTTTACGGATGGCAACAGAAGCAGAATGGGTGGGCTAAAAATAGCCTGCCGGGGCGACGGGAGGCTGGAAATAGGCTGGTGAGCAGCGGCAGCCCCGCTACCCTTTGCTTGCCCCTGTGTCTTGGGAAATGACAGTGTTTGGAAGATGAGAACGAGCCAGCTCGGGGCCAGTTGGTGCCCGTGGAGCCGTGGGATGTCCTGGCCAAGCAGCCCAGGCATGGGGATGGAGATGGGGATTGGGATGGGGATGGGGTGTCCGTGTCCCACCTCACCCAAGTGGCTACAAACCCCATTGCCCCGAGCCAGGGCTGCGAGAACCCCTCCTCAGCTCAGCTCTAGAGGGGCACAAGTTAAAAGCAAAACAGGAGAAGTCAATCTCCAAGCACCCCTTTGCCGGTCTCTGGCCCCCAGCCAGCCGTGTGTCACCACTATCCACCTGCACCAGCTCGCTGTCACACGGGGATGCACGAGCTCTCCTGCCCCTGCACGGGTCTGGTAATTAATCCGCAGACACATCAGCAACACGATGAGTCAGTCCCGAGACAGGATCATGTCTCATCTCCTCCCTCGTGGGCTGCTTTTAAAATCAGTGCTGCAGGAGAAGCGACACGAAGAGAACGCCCAAAGCATCGCGGCATCTGGATCGTGCACAGAGAGCCGGGAAGAACATCTTTTAATTACCCACGACAACAAAACACCAACAGCCTACACCGTTTCTTCTGCTCTTTGGGATGCTCTGTGAGTGCTCGTGCCCTGTCCTGTCCCCCACGTTCCCTGCGCTGCTATTACCTTCCTGTGATGCCTGTTTTTTCCTGGGAAGAAGCCCTCCCAACAGCCCTCCCACCACTCCTTCCCGAGGGGGGGTCTGCCCGCAGCCGGCTGGATCTGTGCAGCGCAGGAGAAGCTTCAAACAAGGTGCTCTGCCCTGGTCCCGGGACACGCCGGCACCTGCTGCTCCTTCCAGCCTTCATCCAGCACCTCTCCAGATCCACACTGGGCAGGGTGGATCCGCACCAGGCGAAGGCTGAGCCTTGCTCCAGAGGAAGAAACCTATTTTGTGAAATAACTGAACCTATGGAATCCGATGTGACACGCACCCGCCCGCGACGAAGCGGTGGGAAAACCCTGGAGTGTGGCACCTCAGCTCTTCCCTCCCTCCCGACTGACAAATCTTACCAAATATACACTCCAAGCGTTTCTCATTTGTCGCTGGGTCTGGGGTCTGTCGTCTGGGGTGGGGGCGGTTGCGGCTCATTCTTTTTGTTTTGTTTTAAGGCAGATTAATCAGCGTTTAGTAACGACGCAGCGGAATGAGCCTCCCCCACAACCCACGGCATCGCTGGTGAGGGGCAGGGGACCCCCGGGGTGGGAGGAGGTTGGGGAAGCAGCGAGATGCTGGGACGGGGCAGAGGCAAAGCCCATGGCTCCCAGCCGAGACGGAGCCAGAGGCTTCTCCCAGAGAGGGAACTGCCCCAGCCCCACCATCCCACCCCTCGCTTTGCCAAGAGGACCCTTACTTTTATTTCAGATGCACGCTGCAGTGAGGAACAATATGAAGAATATTATTTCAGTGCCCTGGGAAAAATTAGCAAGTCAAATATTGAATCAGGCCTCCAGCATATGCCAAGGAGATTGCTTTGATCTTATCCACACTAAAAGCTCTATTATTGAATTTAAAGTCTGTGAACACATATCAGACCAATATACAATGCATATCTGAATACACATTTGAGAAGCAAAGGATGTTTTGACAAAGAGAAAAAGAATATTTTAGCTGAAAATATCAAAGTTACTGCATCAATTGAAATACAAATGCCCTTTTTCATCTGGCTCAGTGGCTTTAGTGACAGGGCAACCCCCAACCTGGGACCTGACTGTCGTTTCGGAGAAACTTCACCCAGGTCTGGCTCCTGGGTGGAAAGTGATTGTGGGTCGATGGCAGAGCCGTGACTTCCCCGGGGACACGGTCCATGGGCAGCAGCAACATCAGAGCAGCACCAGGACTTGGGAGCCCAAGCTGAGCAGCTATTTTGGGATCTCCTGAGATCTGCAGCAGCTTCCCCAGTCCACTTCCCCCGCAAAAACCCCCAACATGGCCCATTGGCAGCTGCCACAGCTCTTCCCAAGAGCAGGGTGGGAGAAGAAGGACTTCTCCAAGGCTGGCCAAGATGCTGAGAGGTTGGTTCACACCAACTTCAGCCCTTTGGCTTCCCACACCAAAACCTGCTCCAGGGTGGCTGCCCGAGCCCCCAGAGAATGCCTGCACTTGTGGGGGGGACAGACACCTGTCCTGCTGGCAGGGGATGGCAGCAGGGTCCCATGGCCATGGTCAAGGCTCAGCAGCCTGTCCCCATGACACCTCCGCCAGGCACAGTGTGCCCAGCACCCGATTAACCTTCATTATTAATTAATTAATGGGGAGAAGGTCATCCCGAAGGGCTACCACCCAGGCCTGGCACCTGCCTGTGACAAAGCGGGGGGGTCACTGCCACCAACATGCGCTGCAGAACAAAAACAACTCACCATTTTATTATTGATTTCGTGGAAATGAATTTCACAGACTTTTTCCACCACGTCTTCATTTTCAAAAGTTACGAAGCCAAATCCTGTTTCATAAAGAAAGAAAAAAAAGGGGAGGGGGAAAGGAAAATATTAGTTAAGTTAAACAATGACATTTTAATAAAGCATGACTTAGCCATTGGGACTTTGGAGAACTTTCATAAAGATCTGCACGTGTAAATACACCTGCTGTCTGTGGAGCTGTTGCTGAGCTGGTTACAGACTAATGGAGGGAAGAAGCATTGTCTCGGGGAAAATTAATACGGTTCTGTTCCAGCTCTTCCATAGGATTTAATGGAGAATTAAAACCTCCTTATGGATTTTTTGATCCATCCTGCAGAATTTAATGGATAGTTACACCCTGGTTACATGATGGCTCAGAAACTACAATAAGGCTGTATTTTCTTTTACACCTTATAGGTTTTTAAGAGCAATCTCTACAAAACCCAATTATATTTCTATGGAACCATATTGATTTTATCTCTTGTTTAATTCCATGGGACTTCTCCATTAGAGCTGACTCATTACCCGACCCAAAAAAATAAAAATCCAGGAAGATAGAAGATGATTCCTCATTTACCCTTCGTGAGGAAAAAACCCAAAACCCCACTGATTCTTCCCCAAACACGCAGCAGCACTTTGTGTCTCTGAGCAAACACCACCCGTCCGTCCCCACCGCCACGCGCCGGGGCCATCGCCGCAGCCACCGCAGCTCCGTCCCGTGCGGATGCAGCCGCCCCCGCGGGTCAGTCGGGCTCCGGAGGTGGTTATTTGTCCCTTTCTTCCTGAATTACTTCCTCTAATACCTCATCAGGACATCCTGAGGCCTCTGAGAACCCATTACGTTTAAGGCTTCTGATCTAATCATTCCTCTCTTCGCCGCTGCTGCTGCTTCAAAGGAGCCGTGGATTTGGGCTGGTTTAGGGCGGTTTGATGCCTGCTGCCCGCCCGTGGCTGTAGCTGTGGCTGCAGACACCCCACACTAACGCACTCCGGCAGCCCACCACCACTATACACACTCATGTCCCCTTAAAAAAAAATGCAGAATCAAGCTAACAAACAAAAAAATGACCTTACGTGCTACATTTCTGGCAAAGGTTTGATAGGTCGACACTGACACCAATTAAGCTAATGAAATCTTAAAAAAACGTAACAACAGGATGAACTTCATCCCCCAAACTCACGGAAAACTCTGCTGGATTCATTGCTGGTGAACGGCACGTGAGAGGTCTTGGTGGCACAGGGCTGTGACCTGGAGGGGCCGCAGCCGGGGCAGCCCCAGCAGCAGCCGTGGGTGCTGGAAGGAGGAAGGAAGGAAAACCAAGGATGCCCTGATGGTCCCAAGTGCTGTCCCTGACCCTCTGCCAGTCCCAGTGCTCCCAGTGAGCGCCCAGCGGCAGGCAGCTTCTGTGCTGGGGTCCTAAAGCATCCTTTTAAACACACACTGGATTTGCTTTGACAGGGCACAGCAGCAGATATTAACATTATACGGGCTTTGGCAACCTCCAGACACAAGGCATGTTCTTCAGGCTACAACATTTGAAGCTGGGAAGTGCATTTGCTGGTTCCTGCACTGGCCGAGGCTGGATCCCAGCAGCTCCCGGCCAGCTTGTTTGGGAACACACAGTGCACGTAGCCAGGGTCAGACCCTCTTTGGACCCTCTTCTTGGGGGAAAAACCATGCGAAATGGCTTCTAGATCTCCTCCAAGGCACAACACATCATCCCACAGCACATCACACGAAACCCAGCGCTCAGGACACGGCTGTACTCTGCACTTAGAGCATGTAGCAGCTTGAAGTATTTTACTTAAGCCTTTCATTTGCCTTCTAAATTGCTCCATTTAAATCTACCTTAAACAGACCTGTAGTTAAAACTGAAATCTTTGTGGTTAACTGGCTGCAGACGGCATCCCAGGAATCCCGGCACACGCTGCGCCGGGCAATTTCGGGAGCCGGGAGCGTCGTGCCGTGGGGACCGGCTCTGCCCAGCGCAACCGGACGGCCCGTCCCGGGCCACAAAGTCATTAATTGTCTGAGCAGCAGCAACATCTTCATCATTAGTAACTCGTTAGCGAGTGCTGCAGTTTTGAGGATTTCTCTTTCAACTTTTGTCAGGTCTCCCTGCCAGGAAGGAGGAGAGAGAGGGAATTTAGAGACGAGCCCTGATGTGCCTGACGCCGGGAGGAAGGCCACCGCAGTCATCACGCCTTTGGACTCAGAAACGAGTTTCCCGTTCTCATCCCGCTCCATATGCCTTAGACACAAGTTCATTGAGCAATTGCTTGTCTGATTAGATCAGGTGGCCACCCAGCTTCCTGCATTTACTGATTTTTTAACAGGAATAAACCAACAATCCATAGGTGTC
Organism: Calidris pygmaea; assembly: GCA_003697955.1. Lineage (NCBI taxonomy): Eukaryota > Metazoa > Chordata > Aves > Charadriiformes > Scolopacidae > Calidris > Calidris pygmaea. Next base: position 1,170,486 of record QJSC01000126.1, read on the forward strand.
AGCACTCATTTGCGGGTTTTTAAAAGATGCCTGTGGTTTGGCGCAGGCCAGGAAAAACCAGCCGAGACTGGGGCTGTAAGAAATCCCACCACCACCAATCCCACCACCACCGTTATTCCCTCCCCTCCGGAGCCGGCGGATGCAGCTCCAGCGTGACAGACCCAGAGCCACGCAGGGCACGCCATCCACACCTGAAAATTCACAGTGTTTTACTTTTACCATTACCGGCAGCTTTAAGCGATTGGGAAGCGACCGGAGGATGCAGCCTGCACGCGAACAGGCACTTCAAATCCATAGGATGCTACTCCAGAGACGCTATCGCTCCTCAAATGAACAATCCCCAAGAGATCATATGCCTCAGAATTAAAAACTTCATAAAAGTGACGGGTAATGGGCTCTTTTTTGTTATTGTTTCACTTTTTGAATATCAGATTCCAACTTTTAATAACTGTACACACAAAAAAATATTACTGTGTGCATGCCTTATTAGTTAGCATAATGAATACATGCTCATTTTTAAATTACCAAAACTCTCAGAAACCTTCCTGGACTAAATAGACAATTATTTCTTCTGAGAGGTACTAAGAGTCAACAAAAAAATGGTTCTCAGAAAATGTATGAAAAAGATTAACACAAAACAAAGAAGGCTGTTTAAAATGGTGACATAAATAGGATTCCGGTTGTCAAGGAGCACACATTTTAAAATGAAATTATACCGCATCCTTCTGAATGAAGCTATTATTGGAAGCTAACAAGCTCTATTTAAGAGATAAGCATTTAACAGAGTCAAACGGTTGGGGTTTTTTATTCAAATGAATAAAACTGAATATTCATTTGAATAATCTTTTCTGTAAAAGAAAAGACAAAGAAGAGGAAGAAAAAATAAAGTAAGAGGCAAACAGATGCCCCCAGTCGAGAGGCTCCAAGCCAAGCGCCATCGCTGACAGAAGCTGAGACAAGTACTCACGACCTTCAGGTGAAAACACCCTCCTTCAGCCTCTGCTGAGGAGGAGTCATTTCCCTGCATTCATCGCCGGGTAACGGGCACTGCCGGGCAGCGCGGGGACACAGGGATCTCTGGAGCCTGGGGCTGGACCAGAGAGGGTTTGCTGGGCACAGGGAAAGGGCAGATGCCCGCACGGCGCAGCTCCGGCTAATTGCCGGGAAGGACGTGGGCAAGGAAGGGGATGGAGAGGGCTACCCAGCCAAAAATCAGCTTTGCAGTTACCGTACAAGGTGGCCCAGCAATTCATAGAATCACAGCAAGGTCAGAGTTGGAAGGGACCTTGAAGACCATCCAGTTCCAACATTCAACTTAGGCCAGCCCTCGCAGGCGGCCGGTTGCCACGGGGTGGTGGGTGCTGCCTCTGCTCAGCATCTGTCTCCCTCCCAGCGTGGCAGCCCTGCTCTGTGTCACCGTGACCCACTCCCCCCAGCCTGGCAGCGTCCGGCAGCCGACGAGGCATCGGGCTTTTCCCTTGGCTCTGCCATTCCAGAGAGCTGCCTGAAGATTTCTCAGCCCATCACCCCCAAAGCACCCTCCTTCCTACCTCCCCCAGGCGCACGTCAACACGGAGACACTCAGGACACCTAGCGAACCTTCCTGTTTGATCTCCACAACTTGCTGCCCCGCAGCTTCCATTCATATGGTCCATGGAGACATGGAGATGCCAAAGCCTGATTTCAGAGGGATGAGGATGAAGGCTGGGGCTCCAGGCTGTTGAGGAGAGCAGAAGTGCCACCTGGGGAGGTCCGTGGCAGCAGGTCTCGGTGAGGAGGGCTCACTTCCAGCATCCACGGCACTGGTGGCCAAGTAGGCAGTGGGTCTGCTCCTGCCCACCCGGGCACCGAACAGGACTCCGCTCCTCCAGATGAATTATTTTACTTGCTGGGACTTTCTTCACCATCTAATTAGAAGCTGTAAAGTTTGGGGGTCAATGAGCAGAAGGTGCAGCTGCCTTCAGCTGAAGCACAAGTGGAGGGCACCCAGCACCCTGGGGAGCAGGACCTTTTTGGGGATTTTTTTTCACCAAGAAACAGATACAAGTGTGTTATTCACAGGGGAGGGAAAATCTCCCAAAATACATTTCTTAGTGCAAGGCAAGACAGTCTCAAGTATCCAAACAACCCTGAGTTCCCCTGGAAACACTTCCAAGGTGTCTGCAGATGCCAGCCCAGACGCTCGACATCCAAGAGCACAGGACACATCTCTGACACACCAAAAAGCCTCCTTTGATCCAGAGCCTTCTCCAGCCCAGGAGGCTGCCCCGGCCCCTGGGACGGCTCCGAGCAGCAGAGCAGAGCTCAGCTCCAGCACGTTCTGCCACAGCCTCCCAGAAATAAGAGAAAACGCTGTGCAGAGAAAGTGATTGAAACCATAAAAAGATGAAAATATTTTTTTAAAAATCGGTAGAAGCCATAAATAATACTTAGAGGCCGTACCGAAGATACCAAGTGTCAGTGCTCCTGTGTTCTGCATTTTGGTTTTTTTCACACTCAAACCAACTATATTTCACACCTTTGTCGTCACTTGAGAGGTTTTATGTCAACCCTGGAAAAATATAGCTGAGATGACGACACCATCGCTATGAAATATATCTGCTTCCTCGTGTGACTCTTCCGCCGGCCGGGTTCTGTCCGTGTGAGCAGGGTAGATGTTCTGCACACACAGAGGACGTCACTCGTCGGCAGAATCTCATGAAAGCAGATTATGGGGTTAGAGGTCTCGCTCTTACAAGCCCGTGAACGCATTTCAACAAGGAAAACAAGGTGATTGCAGCCCATCCCAGAAAGGTTAAAGCCAGGCTCATGCTGGGGTTAGCCCCGGAAGGCTCTGATGGGCAAACTGGGACCCCCCTGTAGCCAGGACTGGTAGCTGGTGGTGTCTCCATCACCAGTTCCCAGCCTGGTACCCAAGCCAAAACTGCCTTCATCCAAAGCACAGAGCCCCCTGCCCACTGCTGCTCCAGGAAGAGGCTCTTTGGCCATCAGGAGAGATGTTCTGGGGGCTGGAGGCACTGGAACGAGAGCCAGGGGAGCCTGTTCCAACTCCCAGGCTGTCTTGGGGTCACCTGATGATGTGGAGCACGTCACTTCATCTCATCTGCATCTGCCGTGCTCCTCTTCACCCATGTCTGCATTGTCTGGTGAGACTGTGGGGTCTGTGTGGCTGGGGCTGCCTCTCACTGCATTTACAGCACGCCAGAGAGCTCCTTCAAGGGTTCTGGGAAGTAAGCAATCACCAAGGCTCTTTTGTGCCCACACAATAATCCTGAGGATTGAGGGCAAGGAGACAAGAGCACGGAGAGGAGAAAGGAAGAGATTTACATGGTCCACATCATGCCAATAAGCGATGTGGGCTCTGCTTAAACCTCACTCCTGCTGCGGGGCAAGAATAACCCAGGAGTCGCTCTCGTTATTGCAGGATCCGTCTCCTCTTACCCAGGGAACGTGCTCCCGTGGCACCGTCCTCCTCCTGGCTCCTGATCCGGCCGGCAGCGAGTGTGTCCCCAGGTCCCTGCGGTGCCACCATCCCCAGCACTGCCGGACGGGAGCACCCAGCCCGACACCCGCTGCGTCCTAATGAGGAAATATTAGCTCAGGCTGCCTTCCCCTCCTGTGCTGGGTCTCGGGACCTGATCTGCTCACTCCTGTTCGCTCCGCTCAGGCCTCCGCTCCTCGCCCCATAGTTAAGTAACTTCAGCTCCGAGAAAGAGAAATGCCCGGTCCTGCTGTGGCATTATTTATGCACCTGCTTTCTTGTTTATACCAATAGTTTTGGCAGCTGGTCCTGTAAACCCTAATAAAATGCCTTTCAAAAAGTAAAAAAAATTAAAAATGAAGAAATGTGACCAGACAAGCCAGGCATAATAACATTAAAGCCCGTGTCAATTAATTTTTCCTCTTCTTGATAAACGAGCCCCATTCCATCCATTAATAATGAGGGAAGAAACAAGAAAAGTTGACACTAGTTTAATTTATTTTCTCAACTTGCCTGGTCATATTTCTCCCTGTTGCAAAGCTTTCTGGTGCTGCTGGGAATTGCAAGTGGCTCCCACACAGTCGATGCATAGATTGGTGTGAATCAATACCGCCCCGCTTTATTCACACATCCCTTGTAATCAGAGGGGGAAAAGTTACTTAGTGAGCTACTGTGCATCCCAGACTGCCACGCCGGCTTATAAAAATAATAATAATAATGATAATGATAATAATAACAACAATGACCACCCCCTGCAGGGGAGAAAGGGACGTGAAACCAAGTCCTGTAATTGCTGTCACCAAATCTCGTCTCTGCAGACAAACAGAACGACCCGAGCAGAGAGGCCAGGACATTTTAATTGCTCAGACAGCAAACCATGGATGTTTCTAACTTCTTGCTGTCTGAGAAGGTAATTCAAGTCATTACCCCGAGAGTCTGGGAACAGGGACCTGTGGGTTTATTCCCGCCTCTAAGAAAAGCCACTTGTTTGTCAGCGCCAGAACCCAACAGCCAGGACTCGAAAACTCAGCCCCGACTCTGCCGCCTCCTGATGGCGCGTCTTCGGAGAAGTTGCTCCAATCTTCCTTGTGGCCCAGGTCCCACATTTCTTCCCCCCGAACACTTTCTAGTCCCTTCCACAAAGTTTTCATCTGACATATAGCAGCTCAGCTTGTTAAAGTTCAAAATTGTCTAGGATAAAACCTCTAAATTCTAACTTGTTATTCCCATTTCCTGAGCTGCAGACAGAGGAAAGGAGAGGTTTCGGTTGCTGAAGAAGTAACTCTCTCCAGATTCACAGAACACAGCCTTAGAACGAGACACACACTTCTCAGATCTCACCTCCTTCCCTCAAAGGAAGGGTTTGCAGGGAAGAGCCATGGCCACACCTGAAGGTCCCACCTGAAGGCACCTCCTGCTCTGTGGAGAACAAGATCTCACAACCAGACCAGGAGAGGGATGCACCAGGAGATGGAAGGGGAAAGAGAAGGTTAACGCTTACGCTCTAGGCTAGAAAATATCACCCTCATTTAACTGTAAAGTGTGCTCTCTAGCAGTGCTTCTGCCAATGATGCTCATCAAGACGGATGATTAGCCCGCACATCCATCCCCTGTTTATGTGCATCTTGGGCTGGGCGCAGAAAGCAGTCAGGTCCTCCTGGCAGACACAGGCAGGTATCGCTGCTGCTTAAAGCATCGATATATACTCCATGACACCGGAGTAAATTCTCAAAATTAAATCAGCAGACAACTGCCTTAGATCAAAACCTCCAGGGAAGGTGCTGGCGTTTCAATCCCAGCGCGGCAGGAGAGCGGGGAGCTGAGGTCAGCTGCCCAGCTGGATAAAGGGCACCAGCACGACACTCCTCTGCTTTTGTTCTGGAAAGCTGCAAGGCTCAGGCTCCTGCTCTGTCCTCCCACCACGGTGTGGCATTTGCACGGGCAGCATCACCCGGGGAAAAAAGAAAAAGACCCCTTGGGATGAGCAGCTGCTGTGCCAGGCAGCCCCTCCAAACACGGCAAAATCCACCCAAAACTGGTTCTGGGGAATGATTTTCCCTGTCGGGAGGGTAGAGGGACTTGTCTCTCTCTCAAATGATCCTTTTTAACCAAAGATTACAGGCTGGGGGGGTGCATTGCCCTCCCCTTGCGGGGCCAGGACCTCAGTTCTGGCCAAAGCCCTGGCGGTGGCACCGGCCACCGGCCGTGCAAGAGGAACCCCTCCGGTGCCACCGACCCCGCTACTGTAACCGCCACCTGAACTTTGCGCAATAAATCTTTCATAACAACAAATCTTCATTAAAATTTTATTCTATTAACATTCTGAAATCAAACCGAAGCGCTGAGTACATAATGACTGAAACGCACACTACGCAGCAACTTACTAAATGCCAGTTTTATCATATTGTTAATTAACAGAAACCATTAATGCATTCACAGATCATTTAGAAGCATTAGCGGTGACCTAAGAAAAATTGCGTGTACGTGTGATCCACTTACGTCTGCGTTTTTCGCATCTGAATTTCCTACACAGGAGGCCCCAAAGTTTGTTCCCGAATCCGCTTCTCCCCGTTGAAGACATCAAGTCCCAACGGACGCGTTTTTGTCAGCGGCTCGAGAATTAACACACGGGGCTGGAATATGAGATTCTGCAGGAGAGAGTTATCTCGGGCAGCACTTGCTCTTCCATCAGTTTTTAGCTCCAGCTCCCCAGGAGCGCTGGGAGCAGACTCACTCGTGCTCCTCAGCTTTTCACTGCTCCCTTTGGTTCAGGTACAGACCTCCCAGCTCTCTAAGGAGTCAAAATCGATGGGAATGCAGCTGGGTGGGGAAAGCGTGGCATACACTAACAGATTTCTTTTTGCTATCAAAGAAGAAACCCCCAAATGCTTCTAAAGTTCAATTTTCTGTCTACAACCAGAAAGGGAACCTCGTGCTTCAAGCAAATCCTGTTCCGTTAGCGAGACCTGCAGCGCCCTGAGCCTGTGACAAACCTGAACGCTGATTTCCGTCCCCAAAACGAGCGCCTTGCAGCCCCCCACCGTGCCACCAGGCAAACCAAAAACTGCCACCACCGCTCCGGCACCATTTGCCATCTCTCCCACAGCCAAAGGGTGCGGAGACCCCGGTCCCTGCCAGCCCCGCGTGGCAGAGGACAAGGACAAGGGGAGCAGCAGGCAGTGGCCACGGGAAGGCAGGGACAAAGGCCATCGCTCCCCGGGTGCCAGCCCTGGTCAGGGACCCCCAGCAAAAACCAAAGGGGCTCCCAACATGTCCCCAGCACCCGCTGCCCGCCCGGCACAACGTCCTGCCTTCTCTATCTGCTTGCCCACAGGCGTCAAACACTCCCTGCCTGTCAATTCTTCCACAGTTTATTACCAAATTTCTAAAATATTACATTTTTTATTATATCCAAATTCACTTTATTGCATTTGACAATACAGATAATCACATACCATATGCTCTAATGTTTTGAAACCAATGCATGTTGACAGCAGTTTTTATTCATGATGCATAATTCTACCCAGGGCTGACAAAGGCGGCGCAGCACCGAGCCTGGCGTTAGGGTTTTGTTGTTGGGGGGGACCCTTTTTTCCATTTCCTTTTCTTCATTTTAACAACAGATTTACAACACCGGGAGAAAAAATCCTTTGCTTTCAGTAGAAATAGGAAATTGGCTGAAAAGATGGGCTTATCAAAGAGATGTCTTCAAAATATTAATAACAGGTGGGGGTTGGTTATTATAATTATTTGCATTTGAGACTTGCTGCTAATGGGGTCAGGGAAGCATGACGGCTCGCTGGCATGAGCTGAGGCTGGGGGGGGCTCGGGGACAGACCCCGCTCCTGCCCACCCTGCCCGGCTGCTGTCCCTCCTCTCTGAAACCCACTCCTCTTCCCCAGGGAGATGGTGGGAAGGGACACGTGCCCAGGCCTGCCATGTCCTGGGATGGCCAGGGAGGGTCCCCACATGATGGAGACACCTGGGCAAGCGCTACCTAAAAGACTTTGAAAGCCACAAGTTCTCTGAAACAACACATCACCGGGGCAAAGCCCTACAAGCCTTCGTTTAAACCCCATTGACTTAAACAAGATGTGAAATTAAACGTATGTTTAAGAGCTTTCCCGAACAGGGTCTTCCGTTCCCATCACTTCTTCCTGCCCTTCCTCGAGTCGTGAAAACCACGAGCTGTAAGCAGCAGAGCTGAAGTGATGAGCTGGGGAAGCCCCTCGTCCTCCCCGAGCAGCCGAGCTGCAGGACCATGGAGTCCCAGCCAGCGCCCGGTTCCTCGTTACGCTGCCGGGAGAGGAAAAACCCCAACTCCCAACCGGGGCGTTCAGGCAAGAGATTCAACAACTTGAAAGATGGCAACGCTGCGCAAACCAAACAGGATGCTATGTCTAAATTAAGCTGTAATGACCTGCTCTGAGGTCTTTATTAGCCAGGTAATGATCATTTAAGAGGAGGTTACTATCTTGAGCCAAGGGCACCTAATACCATTACTGAACTTGTTAAAACCTGCCAAGCAAGTCATTATTTCTGACATTATTTCTTTTTCTCTTAACACAGCTTTCTACCTTTCCCCTTGTGGTACTTGGCCATAAATCACAGGAGATGGCGATCACGCAGAGTCGGTGGCCCTTCCCCAGGAGGCTGAAGCGAGTTCCTGCTCACCATGAGCCGACTGAAGACAAGACAAATACCCCACAAGAACAAAAAGCAGCCTTTGAAAAACTCTGACCTGAAAAGGCCCACATAGAGCAGAAGCACATAGCGGGTAGTGGTCTTCATAGCCTGGTGGCCTCAGAAAGCTGGTGGGCCTTTGGAAGATGTTTGGAGCTGGCATCCAAGGAGATGTCACTTGGCACCCAATCCCCAGGGTGCATGGACCACTGGCATTTGGGCTGGGAAGACAGGAGCTTAAAGAGCAGCCCAAACTGATGGATTTAGGGGCTGGTGAGAAAAACAGCTGCTTTGATGTCCACGTGGGAGCGTGGGATGACCTGGCTGGCAAACGGACACTATTTGGACCTACTGCTTCCCTGGGCCAAGAGCCGTCAGGTAGCCAGGCCAGGGGCAGATCAACACTGACTTTGAGAAGGACAAGATGCTGAGATATTTTCCTACTTGCCTCAGTCACGTCCCCCAGGAAAATAATAGAATCATAGAATGGTTCAGGTTATAAGGAACTTTAAAGCCCATCCAGTCCTCTCCCTACCTTGTGGAGGGACACCTCCCACCACACCAGGTTGCTCCAAGCCCCCTCCAACCTGGCCTTCAACCCCTCCAGGGATGGGGTAGCCACAGCTTCTCTGGGCAACCTGGGCCAGGCTCTCACCACCCTCACACCAAACAAGTTCTTCCCCACATCTCATCTCCATCTCCCCTCTTGCAGTGTCAAACCCTTCCCCCTCCTCCTATGGCTCCCCTCCCTGATCCAGAGTCCCTCCCCATCTCTCCTGGAGCCCCTTGAGGGACTGGAAGGGGCTCGAAGGTCTCCCTGGAGCCTTCTCTTCTCCAGGCTGAATCCCCCCAACTGTCTCAGCCTGTCCTCCCAGCAGAGGGGCTCCAGCCCCCTCAGCATCTCCGTGGCCTCCTCTGGAGTCACTCCAAGAGGTCCATGTCCTTCCTGGGCTGGATACAATACTTAACCCCCTCCATCCCCCTTGCCCACCCTTCACCCCTACAGAGGCTCACACAAGGAAAATTAAAAAAAAACCCCAAACAAGCTTGCAGCTGCTCTACAACTTCCCAAAAAGCTTCCCCACAGGCTTGCCCCCATCCCGACCTGCTCACCCGGCCCAGCGCAGGGTCCCTCCGGCTGCTCCCTGCCGAGGAACCGGCCCCGGTGCCGCGGGAAGGGTCCGGCTCCCGGCGACCCGAGCTGGGAAGGAGCGGAGGCGGCCGCCTTTTCCCGTAACCCGGCGTGGACAATATTATGAATGACACCCGCAAGCTGCCAGCTCAGGAACTCATTACTGTCAAGGTACAACGTGGCTGGCTGCCAGGCCCCCAGCTTTCACACTCGCTATGCCAGAACATCCACACACAATTTAATTGCATTATAATTTCAAAAGTGCTTTTCAAACTGGAAAAAGGCATTCACTGATTAACCAGCGAAGAGCAAAATTGTTTATGAAATTGAATACAAAAAGCTACAGAAATGTAATTGGGTCGTTCTAGCACCTAATTTTCAAGCCATTTTCCCACTTATTTAATCACGAGATACAAAAGGAACTAGTGAATTGACTTCATACTAATTAGATTACTCCCCGCGATACTCCAGGCCTATATTCCAACCGGTTGATAGCGCCGCTTCAAAATGAAACAAAAAATGTAGCAACAGCTTGTCTGGGGCCATAACACATTTGTTTCCCATCAACCCTCTCTTACCAGAGGGCCGTAAAATCCAGGCCAAATTCCCCAAACCCGCCGGAGCCACTCACCCAGAAATGGCTAACTTTCATGGAAAGGGATGAGGAACGTTTGCCAGAGGATTGTGAGCGGGGGGTTGACAGCCCGGGGCTCCCCACCACGTCGAGCATCACCTCCAGCATCCCGTGAGAGCAGGGAGTGCTCTCAGCCGAAATCAGGACCATGTGAAGATCTCACAGATGATGGAGGAGGAGGAGGAGGAGAGGCTTCCCAGGATGCAGGGATGGATAGATGGAGAAGGGTGGCTCTGCTCCCCCTCTTCGGCTGCGTGGGAAAATTCCAACAGGCAGAGCTGAACTATGGGTCTGGCCCAGGGGGAGAACGTCCCTTCTAAAGCCACCGCAGAATTCCCGCTGGGAATATCTAACCTGTGTTAAAAATGGGGTGCCAGGTCACCTCCGGATAGAAAACGTCAGTAAATTCATTGGCAGCAAACCGAGGGAGTGATGGGGGGAAGTTGTGTGTAAAGACTGGTCTTGCACCCAACTTCTTCTGCCCCCCAGCCCAAGGGTCCCTTGCCAGAAACCAGGGAGAAACTGGGGAGAAACCAGGGAGAAACTGGGGAGAAACCAGGGAGAAACTGGCTCCAGCAAAAGGAGTCGGGGAGAGATGGGGGCCAACAGCATCAAGCATGAACTTCACCACGCTCCGGCTTCACCATCACCACCTCTGCACGGCCACACACCCCGGCTTCACCAGGGAGCCGCAGGTGCTTTATTTTATTTTAAACCAAGTCACTAAATTAAACAGGACCCTCTCACTCCTCCGGTTTCTACAGACCGATATAAGGAAGACAGTTGGGCAGCCACACACACTCCTCCACAGAAGTTTCTCTAAAGCTGCCCAGGGCCCACTCTGCACCTGATACAATCTGCTTGCAGCTTTTTCACTAATTTTACATTTTATTAGGTGCAACGCAATTGATTATATAATCAAATGTAGAATGTACATTATCAAGATATTGTAGCACTTCACAGGCCATTTAATCAGCATATCTGGGGCTGTGCCAAAATGAATTAGCTTGCATTAAATTTCAAGTACATATTATTGGTTGTATTTGTCTCCGTGTTTAAGCAGGCGCTTGCTCTTACAAAAGAAATCTGAAATCCTTCAATTATAGAAATAGATTACTAAAAAAAATGGAAGTACGCTTTCCCAGAGTTGCTGCTTCTGCAACAAAGAGCCTGGAAAAGCTCGCTCCCTTCCAGACCATCGCTGCCACCGAGCACCAGAGCAGAAGTTTTTAGTATTTATCGACTTTGCAAAAGTAAAGCATAAAACTGCATGAAGTGCCTTTGGATTTTGAGGATGCAGTGAGCAAATACAGGGAAAACAGGGACTGGCAACGGCATGAGGAACAGGATGGTTTCTCCATCGGTGAAGCAGCAGCTCTGCTGGTGGTGAAGGAAGAGGAACCACAACATCTCCAGCGCCGCACGTTTGCTGTGGACTTCCAAAGGGCTTTCCACCCCCACCCATCAGCGTACCCACCAAAGTGCCTTTAAGGGAGGAAGATGCTATCATCCTCCTCCTCCCCCTTGAGAAAGGGAGCTGAAGGCAGACTTCACGCAGATGGAGACCTCCCACCCTTGTGTCCCCCCTGAGACCCTTCTGTTGGGCTCTGCACGGTGCCAGGGCTGACCATCCTCAAGAGCACGCACAAGCCACGTGCCTCCACGTGTTCCACCACACCCAAAGCTTGCACAGCAGCCCCTCCTCCTCCTCCCAGCTGTGTCCCAGCTGGGGACATTCCTGGGGTGGCCCTGAACAAGAAGAGCCCTTCCCTCCATGCTGGCCCTTGCTCCAGCCCCAGCAGGAATCACCCATCGAGCCCGGTAGCCCCTGCTTGGTTCCTGTCTCCTCAGAGCCAATCAGTCCCTCCAGACAAAAAAAAACCCAGGGATTTGCAAAGACGGGGATTTCTGCTTGATTCCAGCCAGCGGAGGAGATGCGGAAGGCAGCTCCGTGGCAAAGGAAAGAAGCCAAAGCCTGTCACCGACACTGCTCCTCTCCAAGGCACCAGCCGAACCCAGAAACTTCTCCTTGTGCCCGCCTCCGAAATGTAATTACCACCAGGGGAGAGAGACCAGGGGCACGGCAGCTGCCGGAGGCGCCCCGAGAGAAATGACGCGTCTCCGGAGCTGGCGTCGCAGGGGGACATTTTTCAAGCGGCTGAGAAGCCGCGCTCAAGGTGACTCCTGCCTACCTGGGTACTGCAGCATCCCCACGACAGCCCGGGGCCGGGGGGGACAGACCCACCACATCGGGCCGGTGTCGTCCCCCCCCCAAAAACACCCTCATCTCACGCCACCCCCGGGCTCACTGGCCAGACTGGGGACCAAGCCCTCCCTCCCAACTGCAGAGGATGCAGCACGAAGCCAAGGACGCTTTACTGCCAACACACAGACATCTTCGTTCCCCTCATTAACACACGAGCATCAGCCGAGACAAATGGGAGGGGGAAAGGCCACACTTCACACACGGAGGGAAAAAGTCCCCAGTCCTCATCGGTCTGTTTCCCCGAGCTGTGGTTTACCTGCTGCATTTCCATCTCACTTCCCAGGTCAAATGTTGACAGGCGTAAAAGACAACGAAGCACTCGACGGCTCAGATTCCTACAGGTGTGCACGGAGGCTGTACCCACCCCGGCCCGCATCCCGCATCCCACCGCGCTGCCAGCCCTGCCTGGGATGGAAAGCCTGGACTGGCCGTTGCCCTGCTGACTCTGCATATCATAACGCAAAGGAATAAAGGATTAGGCACCAAACAGCAAAAAAAGCCCCAACTATTCAAGGAATTGAAATAAATAGTGACTGGGGTCAAGGGAAATACCAGCAAAAATGAGAAGCTTAGCCTCAGGTTAAAATAATACCTTTGAGCTGAGCAGCATGACCCCTCCAGGCTATAGCTTCAGGCAGCACACAACATTCTTGGACATTATTAATATCCTTGGCCAGGGCTCCATCCCTGCTGCTCATGCACCGTACCAGCATTTGCCTAAGCAAACAACATACACTACTGTGAGAAAGAGTGTCTGGCCATGACAGATGCTTCGAATATATGCACCATTTGTTCCTCTGGATACACATGTAAAGAGTGAAGTATTTGCGGAGCTATTCCTGGGAACCAGCTCCCACCAGCGAGGAGAGGTCAGGAGGCTGCAGCCCGGCCAAGGGGTTGAAATACAGCCCCAAACATCCCTGCAAATGCTGACACTGCCACGTTTCCCCACCTTGGGCAAGGGTTAAAAACAAGAAAAAAGTCCAAACCCTTCTGGTGTGTCGTTCCCAGGAAGGGAAGAGAGAGGAGAAGGGGGAAATGGCCCTTTTTTAATATAAGCTGGAAGTCTGCTTTTTTGTTCAAGACCACAGGCACCGAGAGATAACATCAATTCCTTCAGTACATAAATGCTTATCAGAGCGAACAGGTCCAGGTTTAGCGTGCACTTCAGGCAAATGATGAATTACATTAAGATAATCACTTTCTTACATATATATTTAGAGCTGGCGTATGGGGGGAAAGCCCTCATCAATAACATTAATGCCATTTAGAAATTCATGTCAGCTTTTTACTCCACAACCCGAGAACCGCCCGCGGATTGAAGCCATGGAAGACTCGTCCCAAAGGCACCTTTGTGGCGTGAGGCTGTGCCGGGGGTGGCTTTCTGTGCAGAGAGCGATGTGTCACCGCTCCGGTGAGCTCCGGGAGCGCCGGCATCCGTGGGGCGACAGCCTGTCGAGAGCCGAGACGCAGGAAAACACGGCGGAACCGGCAGCATCGGCGGCGGCAGAGCCGGCAGCCTCGCTCCCCGGGACTCACGCCAACAACGCTCACCTGTTTACTCCTCCCAGCACCAGCAACCCCATTTTTTTCCCTTTTCTTTTCCCCCCCTTTCTTTTTCTGTATCAAAAGGAGAGAGACTTCTCTGAAAGACCCTGCGGTCAATTTGCAGGGCCCTTTATCGCAGAAAGCCGGGCTTTGATTTCAATGGCACTACACTTTTTTTTTTTTTTTTTAAAAGGCACTATATAAAGAAGAAATCTTCAATCACCGTATATAGACTCTTTTCTTTCCCAGTATGCCAGATGCAACCTGCTGTGGAAATGCACAGTTTAGAAGTGGGAGGCAGGCGAGCAAAGGGCTGTAACAACCACCTTACATCTGAAGAAAAACAAAGGCCACATAATAAGGCTCTCCAAAAGAACTGACAAATAAATAAAAATATTACGTAGCACACACATTCACAGAATTAAACCCTTATACATTCCCTGAGGCTGGAAAACATGCTTTTCTGCAAAGTCAATGCAGCCTAAACACAGCTTTCCTCTCATGTTTTGGGGGTTTTGTTTGTTTGAAGAACGTTACAAACCAAAGGATGCTCCTGGAAGCCTCTGCTGCTGCGTTTTACCCACCCTGGGCTGCCTCCCACCCAGGGACGGAGAGCATGGACCCACTTCTCAGCCCTTCCAGCTGCTGGAGGAGGGTTTCTAACATCTTGCAGGGAGGTTCCCTTAATTAGCGCTATGTAACGCAGCACAGGATCCTGGCCACGTCCTGCTGGTGGCTGTCACACCGGCTCCTCATCAACAGCGTGGATGCTCTCAGCCCCAGCATCCATCCAAAGCTCCACGCTCCTCCTCTGAAACAGGGCAAACAGCTTTGGGTTTACAGTAATAGTTCCAGATAGTCAGGAGTCGTCAGATTTTGCGTATGTCCAGGGGGCAAAGGCGGAGTGACCATTAAAAAATATATATATACATTTTTAACATGGCATACGTATTTTTTTATATGACAGACACACCCTGACATCTATCGAAATGAAAACCCAAAGCCAGTACCGAGACACCAAGGAACGCTCGGTTCCCACCCAGAGCAGAGCTGGGTTTATGTCTCTGCTCACCCTGTCCTGTCCCCGCTCCCCGTCTCCGCTCGGATGGGAAATCACATCCCGGGGGATCCGAGCTCAAGGCTCCGGGCCACGGTGGGGGCAGTCACTGGGTAAGCAGCGACCAGGGACATCCCACCAGCCTGGAATCACACTCCGGTGACCTGACACAAGCCCAGGGCCATCATCTTCGCCCAACCCGATCCGCGCGCTATTAAATTGTGGATGTTTCTGCTTTTTCAGCTGCCTGTCTCGCAGAAAGAGCAGGGACAGGGCAAGTACACGTTGCTCCAGCCTTGCTGGAGAAGGAGAGCTAATCCATTTACTGGAATAGCTTGTTGATATTACCAATCTCCCATTGAAGTGACCAGAGTAAACCTAACGTATCTTAATCATTTTTTCCACCGTTGGAAGCCAGGCAGAAAAAAAAAAAGAAAAGCCAAGAGCGTATTTTGGGAGCGCTGTTGGAGAGATTCCATTGTTCTTTGTCGCATCAATAAAAGCAGGTTTGCTGTTTGATAGTATAAAGTGCTCAAGAATCAGAGGCAACAAAGGAGCAGAATCACCCTGGGAAAGAAAACTTTTAATAGGGACCACACGGAGCCGAGCAGCTCTATAAAACAGATCTGCTGGCGACGGAAAACAAGACTGTGAGACAGGCACATCGCAGGCACAAAATCCAGAGCCCTTTGCTAATAATCACACCTATAATTTCAGGAGGCTTCCTAAGGTTTCTCAGATATTGCGGATGCTTTTCCTCCTCTGCTTTCGGAGGCTGTGCATGGATAGACGAGGCAAAAGAGAGATACATTCTTTGCTAAGCATCCAACCTCAAATAACCACAATTTTGTCATCTCTGGGTGCCTTAATGCCACCTTCTAACGTCCCCCATCACCTGCTCAGGGCAGCTACAGCCAAGTCATTCCCAACTTTGCTTCCTTCCATCTCCCTGCCTCGACTCAAGCCCAAGCACCTTCTGCCGAGCCCCGAGATGCCGGAGAATCACGCAGCAGAGGACGGGCCAACCGAACACCTACGGACCCATGGGCTTCTGCCAAAGCTCCCCCGAGAAGAGCGGGCCACGCTGCTTTTTCATCTGCCACCTTCAGAGGTGACCTTCTCCAGCATCCTCCCTCCTGTTGGGATCCATCCAAGCCTGGCTCCCGGGTGCTTACGCCCGGCGGTGCTTTATTAAAAGCCGCCTTCTCCTCCTCGCGTTTTTGGTGACATTGCTTTATGGATTTCCCCACGCGCTCAACCTTTGCTCAAACCATCGGGGAAAAGCGCTGGAATCTTTCTGCTTAAAAACAAAAGCGCCGTGAACAGCAGTCAGAGGCAAAGGGAAAGGTGAACTAATTAAACACACCGGAGCATTCCCTGAAGCATTTTCACAGCCTGGGTGCTACCAGCCCAGACCTCAAGCAGCCGCCTGCCGCATCTCCCCCCACCCTGCGCTCACACCCAGCCCACCCCTCTCCATTCTCGCCCGCAGCGGGGGCAAGCACATGCCACCTATTAGTAGCCAAAACCCCGCAGATCCCGCGCCTGGAGGGCTCTCAACCTGAGGATGTGCCTGAAAGCAGAAAGGTGTGGGGGGAAGGCACTCCCAGCGCCGTAGCACTGGCAGAGCAGTTCAAATTAGAATACCCTTTGCTTCCCGGCTTTCAAAACAGACAAAGAAATTGCCTTTGGAGCAGCGGTGTTTATGCGATGACCTTTCCCTATTGTGTCTGCAGGCACCGCAGAACAAAGCTGTGGTGGAATCTCACCCGCAACTCCCGGCCGGTGGGGAAGGCGGCTGTTGAATCGCTGCGGAGCACGTCGGGCAGTCGCTTCGGGGCCTGAGGGATTTTTTTCCTTGGCGTTATTTTGCTGGGCTATTCCACCAGCGCCGAGGGACTAGAAACCCACCCAACAGCCCAGCCCAGCACCACACGCTCTTCCCAGCAAGCGGCACACGGTGTCTGCGGCACTCGGCTTTGAAGTGGCGCTCTCGGAGTTCTTGGCTGGTTTAAAGTCACGTTCTGTAAAGGGTACAGCAATCCACAGGGTGCAGGGATCCGTGCGCACCCCCAGGGAACAGTAACTGCTCGCCACGCAGCTCAAGCACAGAGAAATGCAGGCCAGGTTTCGTGGAGACTGTTCCTCCCTCCAGATTTACACTTGCCCAAGGATTTATGGTGTCAGAGCCAGGCACTGCCAGGTCAAGGGCTCTGCAAACCAAGTCCTCATCCCTTCCAACTCTTGGGCTGCAGCTGGAAAGCTCAGCTCCTGCTGCTGCCCCGGTGCTCCACAGCCCCCGAGCTCAGAAAGCCCCGTCTTCAAACCCTCCTCCATGACCCTGCGGTCGAACTTCCACCTGAGAGACAACAAGGAAACTTCTGGGGCACAGCATATACAAAAGCTTCCTGTCTTATTAAGTAAAGGCTGGCTGTTCCCAGAAGACTACCAGTGGCACAGGAGGAGGGGGGAGCCCGAGAAGAGCCCATCCCCATCTCTGTCCTGGTCCCTGGAGGAGGATGGGAGTCGAAGAACCAGAAGATGGAGCTGCTGGTTCCTCACCTTGGTCATCCACTAACCTCCCGTGTGACCTTGGGCAAAGTCCTGCTCTCTAGGACCTTCACTTCCAGGCCCAGAAAGGGAGAGGCGCCCCTTGTAAAGCAACTGGGACAGAAGGACCTACAGTATATACAGAGGGGGGAAAAAAAGAAAACCCAACAAACTAAGCAAAGCCTTGCAGCTCGGCGAGGCACAGTACAAAAGCCTTACTGCCAGTCAATGGGAGCAGACTATTTATAGCTGAGGATCATTAACTGTATTAAAAAAGTTTGATGTTCTCTAACAATCTGTGTCATTTCAAAAACGCTGGCCTTCCCCCCCGACGGCCGGCTGATAACTGGAGCGGCGGCGCTGAATAGAGGTAATTATTCGCCAGTTCAATGGGCTGAGCCCGCCACCGCGCCGAGCCCCACTCTCAACACAAGCGTGTCCTTTCCCCAGGGCTCTTATTTAAATATTATGCCAGCTCCCACAGCCTACCACGGGAAGAATACTGTTACGTATATTCCCATAAAACAGCGGAATTATGAATAATGCCTTGGTTTTTAACAAAACAAATCACCACACACCCAAGAAGTGCTTATTCCAACCTAGTGCTGGAAGAGATTAACATGCCAAGTGAAGTGAAGCATCCCTCTTCTGAAGCTCACCCTTATTTCTTTTTCTCTGTTTGGCCACGCCAGCTGCCTGGCTGTGGAGACAGGACAGAGCTGGCAGGACCACCGAAACGCCTGGGGCCACCACGTTAGAGCGAGGACCTGGACCAGAGGTGCTGAGCATCATCCAGACCCTGGGCTCCTCTGGTATCGACCCCCAGACACGCTCTTCCAGCCCTGATCAGGACACGAACAACGAGGCACACTTGATTCTCATCCAGCTCAAAGTTTATCAGCTTGTAAGAAATGTACAAGCGAGAAACCACAGATAACGCGTTGCCGATTGTTATCGCCAAGAATAAAGCTCCTGTGATATGACACATCGAACATACGGTTTTAAAGACTTAATGTTTTGATCTGCTCCATGATGCCATTGTCATTTCAGGCCACTAAGAGTGACACCTGCCTGAAACCACGTTCCATCCATCACAGGAGGCACACTTTATCCTTCACCATCATGTGCAGGACTCAGAAATAAGGCAGCCGCCAGGGAGGTTTCTGCAGGGCTACGGCTCCAGCCAGGTGCCCACAGCAAGAGTGAAAATCATCTCCTCCAACGGGCTGTGCAACCAAGGGAACCGGTATAAAAACAAAGCTATTGATTATGCTGACTATTTCAACATCTACCGAGCCCAGCTGATGCTCTCTCCCTTCTGCCAGACCCCACTGAACCCCCTGAGATGCCCTCAGCCCCATCGAGGCTGCAGGAACACACTGACGTGGCACGGCCGGCGGCCCCGACCCCTGCCAGCCCTCACCACAGCATCCCCTCCCCATCGTGAGCCCGAATCCAGCCGAACCCGATGGCCATCAGCAGCAGTCGCCATCCCACAGCACTGCCCGGCAGCTGGTGAGAAACACAGGCCACGAAGCTGGGTTTGGAATCACCTCTTCCACCTGAGCATCACGTTGCTTCTCCCCACTTAACACAGCCTGGCACCCACACACTCTTAAAATCCTTTAAGGAGCTCCAGGCAGTTGACAAAAGGCTGCATTTTGACTTTAAAACGTCAGAACTCGGCCACTAGGAACTCACAGCTCGTGTACAGGGGGGCCACAAAAAAATTTGGAAACCCCAGAAACACTGAGCTCAGAAACAAACTCCCAGCGAACTGAGCCCAAGACCTGGTACATAATGATGCTCCCTGCCCCTGGACCCGGGTGCAAGCTTTAGGCTTTGATTTGTGCCACATCTTGGCTGAGAAAAACTGAAATTTCCCCCCCTAAAGCAGCAGAGAGACTCCAGAACCCGGCTGGAGCCCGGCTGAGGGCAGGGGGCAGACCACGAGCGCAGGGATGGGGAGGGCAAGAGATGAACCAGGAGCTCCACGGCAGAAAACCCGACGGCACCATCCCAGCCCGGGCTCTGACGTGCTCTTGGCCAAGTAGTTCTGTATTTCCTTGGTTCTGTGTTTTCTCAGCGAGAGGCCAGGCACGCCAGCAACGCTCCGGGAAGCCGCACGTTTGCTCTGAGAGCACCAAGCCCTAATTACCCTGCCAAGCCTCTCCGCGTTCTGAAGCACCTTCCCTTTAAACTCTCAATAATAAGGGCTCTCCTTGCAAACGCTCCAAGCAGCTCCTGTTTCTTGAGTTGCCATTGCTACAGAGCGCCGTGTGCGGGTCCCTCCAGCCTGGCACAGCTCCATCGGCGGAGGAGGAGGAGGAGGAGGAGGAGGAGGAGGAGGAGGAGAGAGCGGGGTCTGGAGAGCGCTGGTCCCGCAGGGGAAGGGGCACATTGGCTTCTGCTGCCCTGATCGAGTTGAAAAAGCATTTTCAACCCCAGCCGAGGACTTCACCAAGCCCCACGCTGGCTCTGAGGGGATTTTCGTAACAGGTTTCGTGGCACATCCTCCCGTCTTCGCTCCCCGCGCAGAGAAAGTTCCCGATCCATCACGGCGGCTGGCCCGGGGCTCCTGCCTCACCACGCTGCTCTCTCCAGATAAACACGCTGCTTTTTAAAATTATCTTCTGCCCACAAGCGAGACACATGCACAAAAGCAGCCTTTCTGCTCGTCAATAACGGGAACTCTCACTACATCAGGAACAAGAGATATTTTCAGCGTGTTCCGAATCAAGTTCGGAAAGACAGATGGGAAAAGAGGGGAAAACATCCAGATATTTGGAGGTTTTCTGGCATTTTGGCAATTCCTCCCTCCCAGTGCAAGAATAAAAGGTTTGGGCTTGTTAAAAATAAATCGCAGCTTGAAGTTCTGTATTTTTTTCCTCCCCAAAAAACTTTTCCCCAAAAGTCTGACCAAAAAATGTAGGGAAGTTGCTGTCACCTGTTATAGGGAGACCAGAACTTTCTTCATTTCCACACACAGAGCAGACACATTCACCCTGGCAGTTCAGAGCCTCTCACTGGACAGAACTCAAAACTCTCAGAAAAAAAAAAAAAAATAAAAAAAATAATGTAAACAAATGCAAACCCTAAAAATGAATTGCAGAGGTACCCAGGGTGTGCAAATGCTGCTGCCGCCCACTCGCCGCGGTCCCGGTTCCCGATCCAGCTGTGCCGGGAACGCGGGGTCGGGGAAACCCCCGTCCTCTCGTTCTCTTGCACCAACACCCCGTGTCCCACCGACGTCTCCCACTCGGTGCCACCCATCTTTGGCAGGACAAGACTTTGCAGGAGACAATTTGACGCTCAAGGCCCACGTTAGCAATGCCTGTCTCTCAACTAATCAGCAGGCAATTAGCTGGAAGAATTCAGGATGAAGCTTCAGACGGAGAGCAAACCTTCAGCCGTTAAAGTCCACCCTCAAATAATGAGACTATATTTTAATTTCACAGTGGTAATATTGCACAGCATCCCCTCCCCTTATTTACCTCCAGGAAGTAACATTAGCATTAAAAAAAATATAAAAGAAATAAATCCAGCAACAGCTTTCACCTATTCCTATACATAATTTGTCATTTAATTTGAGAATTAAGCTCTGTTAATAGACGCAAACTACCGTTTCGTGCATGCAGGCAGTGTTAATATTTGAATAACTACCACCACCAACAAAACACAGAGGACTAATACATGCACGGTCATTCCTTCTAACAGGAAGGATTCAGTTCTAATTTTCACAGAATATTAAACCAAATTTTAATTAGATTATACTAGTGCCTCCCTAATAAGTGCTGCCAAAGGGGAACTCCATTGTGCAGAAACACACTCTGCAGTAGAAGAGAAAAACTTGCCAGTGAAGTAGCTTAATCACTGAAGAGCTTTGAGGTGGCTCCTGTGTTTTTTTTTCATTGTAGCCTTCCCACACTTTGCAAAGAGGTTGTCAGAGATGTCTAGTCATAATCATTTCTCTGGAAAATGAAAAGTGAGCTTGACAAACAGGAGTGAGATCAGAAAAGAAAAAAAAAAAAAAAAAACCCAAAAAAACCTGTCAATATGTGAAAGACATCCTGTTCCTTCCCAGTGACCCACAACGCCAAGGCTTGCTACATTAAAAAATAAAAAAAAAAAAGGGGACAATCTCCCAGGAACAGCTTGTACGTGGTGGAGACCAGCGCTGCCTCCATCCTGGTGTTCTCCAAGAGCTAACGGAACCGCTCGTGCGCTTTTGCTGTGAAGGCCAATTTAAAAACAAACCAAGAAAAGCAAAGAAGGTTCTCCATGGGATGTAGGATTACTTAATCCTTGCGATTCTTCTGAGAACGAAGGTGTCTTCACACCTAGCGTCCTGAGTGCCTTCAGTTTTCAAATGCAATTAAGAAAAGCTACGAGAACTGCCAACCGACTTGGCAAACAGACCGAAGCGATGAGGAGAAGGACGCAGTCCTTGGCCTGCTGAAAAACAGGTCCCTTTTCAGTGCCTCAAGTTGAGCATCCTAAAAATCACAGATGACTTCTGGAAGCCCTTGGCCACCAGCTGCCCTGTGGCGAGAGCTGCCAGCTCGGTGGCTGCCTTCCCTGAAGGACCATCCCTGCCACCATGCCAGCTGAGGTGGCACAGAGGATGCCCGCCACCACCAGCAGTGGGGACAAGAGCTCTACCGGATGGGACCAAACCCATGAGACGGCCCCAAACCTCCACATTTACCTCTGGGTAAAACAAAACAACGCTGTGGTTTGACACAGGGTCCTTTGGTGGCAGCACCAGCCCTGATGCTGGCTCAGGGCTGCCTGCGCTGGACTATGGGTGACCTGCGCCACCATCAGTGGGACCTGGCCAGAAGTAGGACCCGATGGGCAAAAGCTGGCCACGGGTGACACCGCACAACAGGTCCAGCTCCACGGGTCGGGTAGAGGGTGACCTAAACAAAGTGCATCATCCCCCTCCATCACACGTGCCACTGTGCTTGTGACCAGTGGCCATTTCCGTCTATTTTTCTTCCTTTGTTTTTTATTCTTTCCACTTTTTACTCAATCGGCCCCCGTGTTTACAGCTCACTACACCACAAATCCTTATTTCATGTCACCCACTGGCCCAAGCTGTCCCCACTCACTGTTTCTCCTAGACAAGTTAATAAGATGGAAGGCTCCCCGGAGGCCTCGAGCCAGCGAACATTATCACTTGGAAGCAAGGCAGAAATACTGACACATCGGAAATGACTTCAAGCCTATTAATTACCCTTTCTTCTCTGGCAGATCTTTGAGAGAGAGCTTGACAAATTGAAAGGCAGGAGAGATCATCCTTCCCTGCCCCAGAAAGAGCTCCCACCCACATCCACACAAGCAAAACACACACCCCCTCGAAAACCCCCACTGTTCTTTGTTTCGTTATCAATTAATTCATCAAAAATTAGCTGAAACAGAGGCTGGCTGCTGGTGACAGATCTGCCCTTTCCCTTTGTGCTCCCATTTCCAAGGAGGCAGGATGCCAACACGCAGCCCACGGGGACCGGAGGAGGCTCTGATGGGGACGGGGGTGGCCGGGAACCCCGTGGGTGCCGGGGACCTCGTGACAGCTCTCCCACCCGTCAGGGACATGGAAAACCAGCTGCTGCTGCACCGGGAAAGTGGGTCTTAGTTTGGAGCTTCCCATCAGCGAATGTCAATAATCCCCATTAATATGATCAAACCCGGTGCCCCAGACGCACTTTAAAATCCCCGTGAACACCCTTCAGCCCCTTCTTCCCCTCCCTCAAAACGTATTTTAAAAATCCTTTTTGGCATAATTGATCCTAATTATTATAAGCATTAGATAGTAAATGCATTCCTACACGCAACGTGGCTTCAACTCTGGGCTTTCAGCAAAGCCTATTGTATAAATAAATGACTGGATTTCTTATTCAAGAGCTTCAGATTTGACAGTATTAATTTTGATGCAAAATAGCCATGGAAGTCTAGATAAAGTCACTACCTTCCACTACAGCTTTATTTTTAAGGTGATTTTCATAATTTCTGGTTTTAAAAAAAAACACCAACCCTACGAAATAACTTGAACAAAAATCTTCAAGCCATTACCTAGAAAACTATCATTAAATCATTTGTTCATTTTTATTAGTATCATTGTAATTAAAGAGAATCATATTTCAAAAATATATCTTCAACAGCACTTATCAAAACCCATCCCTGCAGCCTATCAATTAGTATTACAATAACCTCGCTCCCTTGTTGCCTTCGCTATTAGCATTTTGATTGAATGTCTGTTGAAAAGTGACTGGTAACAGAAGATTGTGTTCAGAAAGTAATGTTTCTTTATTCGCTTTCATTGAAGCTTGTCTCGTTGTCTCCAGTTCCTACTCAAAAGAGACAAGACAGTTCCAAAAGCAGTAATTTTGATGCAGGATTATTTTCTTTCTCTCCCCCCGCCCCCCCCCTTCTTCTTCTCCTCGGCGAGGTGAGATAGATTGGGTTAGGCTGGACAGAAATGCTATTAAATCACTTGACAGCAGATTTGGGGTCTGCTGTCGGCTCCGACCTCAACACCCTCCAACAGGCACCAACGGCCGAGAGGTGTCACGGCACTAACAGCCGCCAAACGTGCCCCCGGTGAGCTGGGAACACACACCACGGGCCTCTGCAAACGCCCTTCCCAGAGATTCAATAATAATAATAATAATTAATAATGCATGAGCTACTCGGGGAAGTTTTTGGCTACGTTTATTACTAATAGTATTGAACGTAAAAGGCAACAATTTATTAGATAACCCTTAGTACTTTGGGCACATATCACTGCAACTCAGAGAGAGTTAAGTTCCCCAGCCACAATAAAACCTCTAACGAAGGACAGATCTGTAACTAACGTCATTAGGGAGGGGAAATGGATGCATTCGGCAAGTACCATGAATTATAAAGACAAGAGTTCATTAAATCCTCTACATTAAAATAAAAATGACCTGCATGTCAGACAGTTCTATTTACTGATATTCCCTCCGCTGATGCCTTCCCCTGATAAATCACATTCAGTGGGCACAGCCAACACTTACCCAAAAACATTTCAATTACTTGGACGTGCTGGAAACCCGTGAGCAATGTTGTGCCCTGCTATCAACCTCCCCGGCCTCAAGGTTTTGGGGGTTTTGAGGGGAAATCAAGGCGACCCCACTGCCGCGTCCCCCTCCTGCCTCTCCCCCGGCGCGCTCCCTCCGCTTCCAGCGTGATGGCAGCAACAGCCAATTAGACTAATAAGCAATTTAGCAGGGAGGAAGGAGAGGGAAGCCTTCATCGGCTGTTGGTGTGAGGATGGTCCTGACCCCCCTGCAAAGGCATGGCCTTCCTCACGCTGCTGGGTCGGGGTGGTCCCTGCTGCGGGGGCTCAAAGGCAGCGGCAGGTCCCTCTGTGCTTCCTCCCCTTCTTCATCCTCCTCCATCCCTCCTGCCACCCACCCCAGCACCCGTGCTCCCCACGCTGCCGAGGAAGGCTTTCCAAAGCCTCCTCCTCCTCCTCAGCCCCGCTGGCAGCCAACAACAGTGTCAGGTACCAATTTCATTTTTAAAACACTCCTATCAAAGATTTAAGGTGAAAGATAAGAGGAGCACACTACATCATCATAAAGGAAGCACTGTATAAGGCACGGTATTTTACAAATCAAAACAGTTATCAAAATGAAAAGGTGTGACTATAAAAGCAGAGGCTGAGGGGAGGTGGGGAGGGAAGCGCCGGATTCGGGAGACATTGATCAGATTTCAGGTTTTCTTGGCAAGTCTCGAAGCCTGGGAAGAACGGGAGCAGCAACGCTTTTGCTGTCGTTTTAAAACAGAAACAAAATGCCAGGTACATTTATACATGAGCATGTAGACACACACTCATCTATACACAAACACCCGCTTATTTATATGCCTTTTCATATAGATAGATCTATAAATATAGATACGTATTTTTCATACCATTACCCACGGCTGTTGGGTGCTTTTATCAAAGTCATCTGACCTGGAAAGCATCTGTTGTTAATACCACTGTTTTATTATTTATCAAATCCATTTCTTCATAGAATGACTAATTTCATACCCGCAGCTGCTCCCATCCTCCCCAGCAGCTGCTCCTTCCCCCGGCAGCCGGGAAGGTTACGGGCCCCCCTTCATCTCCAGGGGCCAGCTACGGGACCAGCACCCTGGGCTCCTGCCCCGCTGGGGACCAAGCCAAACGGCCAGGAGAAAACTGGGGTGGCCTCGCTGGGAGCAGGGAATGGGCTGCTGGTCTGCAAGGAAACAAATCCCACACTTCTGTCATCTGATTTTTTTGTTTGTTTGCTTTTTTTCCTGCAATTTCAGGGAAATTCCAGAGACTGGAGGAAAACGGATGTTTTTACCTCTTTTTGCCCGCGGCAGGGCAGCAAGCCCTGGGCTCTGGGCACGGGCTGGCACGCAAACAGAGACCAAAATGGAGGAAAAGGGCTCGTAGAAACAAAGAAATTGGGAAAAGCCAAACCCTCCTCCAAGACCTTTGAGCGATTTTAGCTCATCTGAACCTCCCGTGAGCTGACGGGGGAATTATCTGTCGTACAACGATGGTTAAAGGGCACTCCCTTGCCAGGCTTCTCCCTGCAGACCCTGCCTGACTCCGAGCGCGCCGTGGAACACGTGTGTTCACGCGTGACTCCTGCGATGGATGAGGAGGGTGGTTTCCATCCCCGGAGCCCTGCTGTGACCGGGGCCAACCAAGGGACGCTCAAATGACCTGCCCACCAAGAGAAAATACGGAGAGATGGTGCCGTGGTCAAAGACCTGGCCTCGGGCTCAGTGTCAGGAGCTGCAGGTTGGTTCATGGCCCTGATCCCCCGGTCCCCCTGTCCCCGCACCTTCCCTGGGTCACTCCAGGGTTTAATTCACTACGTGCCTGCAAAGAGCTCAGAAATCACTCGAGGGAGGGCTGCCTGGGGTTAGTAGCGTTGTATCCGATCACTCCTGGTCTTCTTCCAAAGCGGAGAAGTGAGGAGGTTGTCAGCATCGATAGGTGTTTTAAAACGGAGAACAATCTGTGAATTACTAGATTAGCAGACGGCAGTCTTTCTGGCCCAGAAAACACTCGATAAAAAGAAAAAAAAACCCACAGCCCAAATCTGCCGACCTGCACTTTCGTGAAAGAAGCTGTTTTTCAACTTATTCTATTGGATCCAGCGAAAAAAAGTGCCAGATGTTCTTATTTCAGCTTATATGTACAAAAAACACACAGAATAAGCAAAATCACTCCTTGCCAGCATATATTAATCAACCTAATTAAAGAAATCTTCAGTCAAAACTTAACGTTTTGGGAAAACCACTCTGGAGTACAGGTAGGAGGGCACCGATGTGAAATGGCGCGGACCCCCCGAGCTCTGTGTGACAGAGCCCCCCCGGCGTCACCCCGCACGCCCCGACGGAGCTCAGGGTCTTAGGGGAAGGGAGGGAAGAAGGGGAAGACCAAATGGTGAATAATCTCAGTTTTTAGAGGTGCTTTGCTCTCCCCTTGCCACTAACGCCGGTGGGGAGGTGAAGAGAAATCAACCCTGACCCTCTTTGGCCAAGGAGTGGGAAGGAGCCAGGAATGTCACGGGCAGAGCCCGCTCGAGCGGGAGGCTCCGGGGTAAAACCTTCCCCTGGCGCTACCAGCATCAGGGGTGTAACACCCGTTTCTGCTGAATCCTGAGATTTTAGGGATAGGGGATGTGTTACCTGTTTGTTTAAGCAGGTCACCGGGAGGCTCTACCTACAGCAATGACCTTGTAGAATTAAAGGCTCCAGCAGCATCCGGGTCCCAGGCACAGCCAGGTCCCTTCTCGGGGACACCAAACGGCTGCGGCTCCCGGTCTCAGCCTCCCCAGGCTCCTCCACCATCCTCACCTTCAGCAAAAGCGCTCTGAAAGCTTTACTATCAAAACCGGCAGATATTAAAAAAATAAATAAGTAAAAAGCACCCCCCCCCAACGTATTTTTACGAAGACTCATCCAGCCTGCTCTCAGGGATCCCCTGGGAAAAGAAACCACGGTGCCAGGGAGTGACAGCCGAGCAGTGTCTCCGTATTTTCATATCACATTTTTTGGGCACGGGCAGGCCGTGAGTAGCTGCCTATTTTCTCAAGGTCACCACGCTGATTTTAATTCTGCTCATTGTATAAAGACTGCCCCTCTATGTAAATGTTGCATTTTGTTCTCCCTCCCGATTCTGGCCTTTCCTCAATTAACATTTTCAAACAGTCCCACAAGACTCGAAGCGCTACCTGCTCATCACCTCGCTGCCGCATCCTGGGAAGCAAAGGGGGTTTTGGTTCCATCAGGACCGAGTAGATTCATAAGCAAGAACTTATTCAGGGCATTTAGGGTTTCTTTCCATCCGCAGATTATCAGGATTTTTGCTAATTCATCTGTCACTCAACCCGGTGGCTCAGCAGTGACAATAAAGATGGTAAACTTTAAGAAAGCCGTATTAAAATGACCTCACTGTCTTTTCCACGCAGCCTCAAGGGGGAAGGTTACCTCACCCAACGCACTCTCCCCGGCAGAGCTCCCACACACCCACTTTCTGCAAGTGTAACAGAACTATTACCATAATTTCACAAAAGTTCTTAAATATTTGCACAACTCTTGCTTTACGTTTCCCAGAGAACCCCTCAGAGATGGGGCGGCTCCGCTGATTTACTTCGCACTCTCTGTGCGACTGTAGCCTAATTGCGTTAAGTTACTGATACTGTTCAGTACGAAGCAAATGGGAAGATTTTTCTTTTTAAGACAGTGACTGTCAACGGCAGTTCTGCGGGAAGGAAATTCCTGGTTTTCTGCCTGTGGTCGCCACACAGATACCTGTGAGACCAACGCTGCCACCTCCCATCCTTCTGCCTTCCCCTCCGAGGCATCTGGATACCAGCCTCTGGTGATCTGCAAACCCACCACTCACTGCATCCCAGCAATTTCAGAAAGCTCCCTGGTGTTTGAAAAGCCACTTGATACCTTCTGTATAGGGGTGCCACACAAAATCCGGAATTTCCTCCTGCAGACCTTTTCCTTCCTGCAGGTTGTACGCTCCAGCTGTGATTCCTGCAGCCGTTTCCATCACGAATGAGAGCAGGATGTCGCCTCCTGCATTTCTTAACGCCCGACACCCCCTTTGCAGAGCTGTCAGTGGCCCCACACTGGCCACCGGGGGCCACCAGCCCCCCCTTTGAACCCCAAGGAGAGGGAGAGTGCCTGGGACCAAGCCCCCCTCAGCGTCTCCACTGGTCACCACCTGTATTGGGGCTAATCGAGAGGAGGACGGATAAATTAAGAAAGTCAAAAAGGTCTGGCTGTGTAGGGCTCTCCCTCCGGGCAGCAGGAATTAAATCATTTGTTGACACATGTTGGCTACGGAGACAAGATACAAATGAGTTTTACAAACGCACTGTCCCTTACAATATACTTTTAAGTTGGTATTTACTTTAAAAGTCTGCGTGTGTACCTGGAGACCGGCACACTAATTGCTGGGCTGTATCTGCAGCCTTTACTGCAGGTTGGCAGGATTATTTTTTTTTTTTCCTTATTCTTATTATTATTACTGCATTTGTTTGTAAAACAAGAAAATAAAAATGTCAAGCCATCTCCCGCGTGCTGCTGGCAAAGCCAGCCTCTCCCCGTCTTCAGAGGAGGTGTCTGCACACATCTATCCCCTCGGTGCGGCCGGGCCAGCGCAGCTGCTCGCTCCTTCTCCTCCTCTGGATGTAATTTTCATTACGGGTATAAAATTAAGCAATAAGGTATGACAGACAGTACATCGCCGGGCAATTATTCCAAGCCTCAGGTGGCGTTATCCAGCAGGAGGCTGGGGGCAGAATGACTGTAACCACCCGAGACGTTCAATAATCGCCTGGAAGAGCGTGGCCGGGAGCCTGATTTGCTGCTCTGCACCGGAGCTGCCGGGACGCGGGGCTCATCCTGGCTCCAAAGCCTTTATTTTTACACTTCACGTAAGGTGCCCCGACGCAGCAGCAAGAGGCGCTGGCCAGGAAATTAAAAGACAAGGGAGACGGATCCAAGAACTGGCAGCTTTTCTTTTTTGCTCTGTGTTTATTAACACCGAAGCAGGGAGCAGCACCGAGCCTGGCGAGCTCGGGGCCACCGGCACCTCGCCCCCGCGAAAGCCACCACCCCGGCCGTGGCTGTCACCCACCGTCCCCACAACGCTCACCGGCCCCAGCGCAGAGGGTGAGGGGCAGAAATTGATGCCCAGTGGGAAACTGGTGGGACGTGGCGGGGGGGAAAGAGGGGCTGGAACCAGCAGCCCCCTCCCCGAGCCCCAGCCGGAGGAGAACTCCTGGAGCAGGGACGTGAACATCGCTCGTCAGCCTTGCAGCCCTTAACGTGCTTTACGACATGAATATTTATAAGCGAGGATGTAATATTAAAAACACACACGCATAAAATATTAATATGGCACATGTCATAGCTGCAATCTAAACAGATAGGTATGACTGACGGCATTATTGCTCAGCCATCACCACTCTCACTGATAGGGCTGTAAATGGTAAATAATATTAACTAATGAATCCTCACAGCCCTGGTGAAGTTTTGAAGCAAATATTTGCTTAAAAAGCACTCTAAAAAAACCAACCCCTGTCTGCTGCTACTCCACCCTCCCACCCTCTGTGCCCTTGGCAGAAGATAAACACTCTGCATCCCTGTGCATCAAGGGTTAAAGCCTCTCTCCGCGCTGCAAACCCCAGGTCCCCGGGATGAATTTCACTGTGGAGGGAGCGATGAGGCCGAGCGAGCGCTTCCCTCAAAACAACCGCACTCTCTGGAGTCCCATTTATGAAGTGATAAAACCGACAGGGGAATAAAAGCCCGTCTCATCTAGGAAAGCAATAACAATAATACCGCCTCCATTTATATCTTATGTCACACTTTTCATCCAAAGCCCTTAAAGCACTTTATGCTCTAAAAAAAAAAAATATAAAATACCACCGCTGTGTTTGTGGATGCTTTTCCAGGATCCTGCGGATCAAACCTGGCCAAACAGCAGCTCTCCCTTCAGCCCCGTCCTTCTAAAAGCAAAATTACGTGAGCAGGAGAAAGGTTCCCTCCGAGCTGTCCTCAAAACGCTCGGTACTATCACCAGACTCCTGCCAACAAAAGCTACACTGAAAATGACCAAATTAGTCAATTATTTCTATATGTTTTAAATACTCTTTACTCAAAACTGCCTGGGGATGTGTTTTTAAATGCACATGACCTTGCCTTACTTGAGGGAGATGGCGATAAACAAATAATTGCAGCGACTCTTAATTATATTTATATCTCATCTATAAAAATGTCAATTATAACTTCAGAGGTCAACTACAAAACTGAGGTTTTGGCAGCCGGACAGAACACAAAAGCCTATTTTTCTCCTAAGAACAGCATCATCCTTCGCCAAGGCACAGACGATATCTCACTAACAACATCACTCCTGTCTCTTCCAATAAATACAACCATTATGCCAACCGCTTCCACCTGGACAAGTACCTTCCTGCACTGAAATCTGCCAGCTGGGGACGGTGCGAACGCAAAGCACAACCCCCGTGTCCCCCCCAGGAGCAGAGAACACGGGAAGGACCCGCAGACCCCCTGCCGGCGTGTGCTCTCGGCGGCACGAGGGGCACAAACCTTTCAGTGTGAATTCTGCAGGTTTGGATGAAACCCAGACCTCTCCTCTCCCAGACACCCGTTTCCCCTGGGCTGTGGAGCTCCTGCATCTCCAGGAGAAGGTGCCAGGCCATGATGGGGGGGCCTCGGGGTGCCCCCCTCCAGGGCAGAGCCTGCTCGGAGCTCCCCGGGGAGCTGCTTCAGGAGCCAAGCCAAAGTGATGCTCTGCCGGGACCCGGCCCCTCACCCAGGCACGGAGGGACCACCCAGCCCAGGAGACCCCAGCACCCTCCCCGGGAAAAAAACAGGAGGTTCACAACAACCACAAAAATCCAAGTCATTTTAAAGCTCCGTCAGGATCAATGCCTGTCTCTCGGAGATGTTTTAACCCCTAACACATAGGACATACTGTTTGCATCAAACAGACAGCCTGCCTTTCTTTAATTTTGTTTAGTTTTAAGATTAAAGAAGTCCAAATCACATGCTGTCACTTCCCTCCGCTGTCCCCTGCCATTCCTAACCGTGTGAGGGAGAGTTAATTGATATGAAAATAACTCTGGGGGCTGTATGGCTTTGAAAAACATATAGCATTACGTTCAATACCGGCAATTACAGCTCGGGGGATTCAATCACTCAAAATCTCTATTTTGTCTGTCACAAGTTCAGGCCGTGGGACTGATGTGACGCCCGGCGTGGACAGCTTCTGGAGCGGTCACTGCAGGCACGAAACCAGTAGAGGCTGGTGGAGAGCATCTAAAGATGTGACCAAGAGCATCCCATCACGATAACTAACCAATATACCACCTTCTCTGGGCTCATCTCTACCCTTGTGCTTAACAACTGCAGAAAGAAAGGGGAATTTACAAACAGATTTATCAGGAACTGCTCTTTCTACAGAAGACCCACAGTTTGGGAAGGGCTGAGCTGCTCCCGCACCCCTCAGTTCAGCCACCTTCCATCTCACCCTCCCTCCTCCCCAGCACCCCACAGCACACCGTGGGTTTTTTACTCAGTTTTGCCGGATTGAACGAATAAAACCCTCTGCTGCTGGGGCCTGGGGATCACCCGGGCAAAGCCCAAGGGCATGGCAG